>CAJHNH020003913.1:131549-426549 GCA_905116865.2 Candidula unifasciata
AGTTAATCAACCAATCATCCTCACTAGTTAATCAACCAATCATCCTCACTAGTTAATCAACCAATCATCCTCACTAGTTAATCAACCAATCATCCTCACTAGTTAATCAACCAATCATCCTCACTAGTTAATCAACCAATCATCCTCACTAGTTAATCAACCAATCATCCTCACCAGTTAATCAACCAATCATCCTCACTAGTTAATCAACCAATCATCCTCACTAGTTAATCAACCAATCATCCTCACCAGTTAATCAACCAATCATTCTCACCAGTTAATCAACCAATCATCCTCACCAGTTAATCAACCAATCATCCTCACCAGTTAATCAACCAATCATCTTCACTGTACATCAGACAAGTCCATAAGCACTCGGATGTCATCTTTAATATTTCCCCCAGCAGGTGGTGACTGAAAACACAAGTTATCTGTTGCTTTACCATTCTTCTTTGGCCACGTGTATAGTGTCCATGTTTGGCTACATCTCTTTTGATGCAAAGTTCTTGCAGTCTTGGTAGTCCTCAATCATCTATTCATTGCGCTTCCATGACTGCAGTGAGAACATCAGCCTGATCCATGGCTTTTCCTGTGCCTCTCATGGTCCGATTAGCAAGCCAGTCCAATAATTTATCCCTTTTTACCCAAAAGCATCCAGTATACATACCATATAGAAACTATAAAATGTACTATCTGTAGCACAATGTGCACAGAAAATGGAAACTACTCTGCATCACTATAATCACAGATACTAGAGACAGACTGTAGAATATACTATCTGTAGCAGAATGTGCACACAAAAAAATGGAAACTAATGTGCATCACCATAATCACAGATATTAGAGACGGACTATAGAATGTACCATCTGTAGCAAAATGTGCACACGAACCTCTTCATGTTTCTGCAGTTCTCCGATCCAAAATCTGGCCCGGTCAAAACTAGACTTGTCTGTGAGATCGTAACAAATAATGGCCGCCTTTGCTCCTCTGTAATAGATTCTGCTCATGGCTTCGTGACCACAAGCCCGTCAGTGACGCAAGACACAGTTTATGTTTATATATCAGCCAACCACAAGTCCATCAGTGACGCAAGACACAGTTTCTGTTTATATATCAGCCAACCACAAGTCCGTCAGTGACGCAAGACAGTTTCTGTTTATATATCAGCCAATCACACGTCCGTCAGTGACGCAAGACACAGTTTCTGTTTATATATCAGCCAACCACAAGTCCGTCAGTGACGCAAGACACAGTTTCTGTTTATATATCAGCCAACCACAAGTCCGTCAGTGACGCAAGACACAGTTTCTGTTTATATATCAGCCAACCACAAGTCCGTCAGTGACACAAGACACAGTTTCTGTTTATATATCAGCCAACCACAAGTCCGTCAGTGACGCAAGACACAGTTTCTGTTTATATATCAGCCAAACACATGCTTCTGTTTATATATCAGCCAACCACATGGTATAAAACTCAAAACCTGCTTCTGTTTATATATCAGTTAACAATTCATTAGTAGATAAAACGCACAAAACCAGTTTCTGTTTATATATCAGCCAACCACATGGTATAAAAGCCCAAAACTGCTTTTATTTATATATCAGTTAACAATTCAACAGTAGATAAAACCAAAAAAGCCAGTTTCTGTTTATTTATCAGCCAATCACATAAGATCTTCTTTTTCTCTGTTTTTACTGGCTGTAAACTCTGGTGGAAATTTCTGGTTGTTCATCCACTTCTGGACGTTAGTTCTGTTTCAGAACTCAAGTTCTGTGTGCACATCCATTTTACAGATCTAGGATACTTGCATGAGACTGCTGTTTCCACATTACTCAAGCATATGCATTCCGGTTTCAAAGAAAACATGCCTTAGTGGACACTTACTGTATGCTTGTTAGGTGGAAGTGGGTCTATACACCCCACCCCCCCCCCCCCACCCCCACGGTGACTCAGAACCCATTTCCTATTTTCAGCTCAAGACATTGTGGTCACCCTAAGTCTAAACCCCAGTGAGAACCTGGATGAGGCAACAAACAGGGTAAAAGCAAAGGGATGAGCTCATTCTTCCTCTAAAGAGATCCTCAAGTCTGCATCACTGGGCCAGAAGGGGGATAAAAATGACAGTATTACGCAAATCACACCATTATACGAACCCAAAGTTGTATGGAACTAAAGAGGAACTATACAAAAATAGTCAATGTTATCCCAAAAACTCAAATGTCACCATAAATTATGAAAGCACAGTAAATTATGAAAGCACAGCAAATTAAATTATGAAAGCACAGTAAATTAAATTATGAAAGCACAGTAAATTAAATTATGAAAGCACAGTAAATTAAATTATGAATTCACAGTAAATTAAATTATGAAAGCACAGTAAATTATGAAAGCACAGTAAACTATGAAAGCACAGTAAATTATGAAAGCACAGTAAATTATGAAAGCAATCACTAGAAGAAGAAGCTGTTGCACAGTCCCTGTGGAGATTGTACTTTAGTCCAGGGCTAGGAGAAGAGTCTTTGTTGTACTCTTTCAGGTGCCAGTACTATTCAGGGATCAGAATGTCTGAATGCCAAGCAACCATTTTAAGTGGAATAACCCTTCAGAAAAGGTGTCAGAAATGTTTGAAATAAAATAAATTTCAAATCAGAAGAAATGTTTTAAAAGTATATTTTACATGTACACACATGCACTAGTTTTTAATGATAAGTTGCCTTGTACTAAACGCTTTCAAAAGAGCCATGCTGGAGAAATACAATGGCAACTCTGAGGGTTTGTTAATGCTGACATCAAGTGGTTGAATCTTAGTGGAGTTACGATTCCTAATGTAACAAGCGTGAAACAATGAACAAGAAGACAAGTGCAAAAAATATTAAAGTGACATAGAACTTTTTTGCAAATGAGGCCCTGTATAGGATATTTTCTAAAAAATCCTTTTGGAAAAATCTATTACTGTATGAGACACAAACTGTTTATTTTTTTAGGAAATAAGTGTGCCTTATAGTTGGAAAATATGGTAAGCTCGCGCTCTCTGACACTCATTCTCACCCTTCCGAGTAGGTAATAACAACATTATGCGCTGACTACCATACCCAAATATCAATAATAAATAGTAACACCCCCACTTACCCATATTCCAACAATCACATTTTTATTGTTGACTGTCACTGTTTTGGCACCAAATGCTGCACCAATTGTCTAGTGGAAGAAACAAAACATAATTAGTTATACTACTACTGTACTCGATGGTCTAGTACAAGGAACAAAACATAATTAGTTATACTACTACTGTACTCGATGGTCTAGTACAAGGAACAAAACATAATTAGTTATACTACTACTGTACTCGATGGTCTAGTACAAGGAACAAAACATAATTAGTTATACTACTACTGTACTTGATGGTCTAGTACAAGGAACAAAACATAATTAGTTATACTACTACTGTACTCGATGGTCTAGTACAAGGAACAAAACATAATTAGTTATACTACTACTGTACTCGATGGTCTAGTACAAGGAACAAAACATAATTAGTTATACTACTACTGTACTCGATGGTCTAGTACAAGGAACAAAAAAAGTAATATCACAGCTGTAACTGCTGCTGAAGTATCACCCATTCTGAATGATGATACTCTTAAGGAAACTAATATTTATGTATAAAATTATGCAAACTTTCAGAAAATTCTTTACATTAAAACAAAAATATAGTTATACCAATCTTAACCATCACTGGTGCCTGTTTGGAGAATTGTTTTCAAGGTGAAGGTATACCATCCACTCACAAATGTGCTTAGAAGTACACACATCAGGTTTTTTTTTATAATTGTCCTAAACAGATTTAAAAATCTTAGCAAGTGACTGTCGTCCAAACTGCTCACTCAGCCATCACCCCTTGGTGTTTGAAAAATCTGGGGAAAAAAACTGTTAAATGTTTCCAAATTTCAGACACTGGTATGCACAACTTTAAAACACTTCCAGGATCTTTGGGCCTATCTGTGTGCTACTTCAGGTAGCATGCATTTGACCTAGAGGTTCATACATGCTTGAAGAGACAGACCACTGGAGACACCAGGAGCACAGTCTTTAAATATATGCCAGCTTTTTACCTCAAATACAATAAAGTGGTGATGCTTTTTGTCAGTCATTCTGAAGGTTGTGGATCCTCTTCTTCAGTGCTGAATCAACACCACAGCACTCTGGACACTCCCATAAGCGCCCCATCCCCATCTTTAGCATCAGACAGTTCCAGTTCTGATGGCACCAGTAACTGACTGTATATCCATCTCACTTTCCTCTGAATGCTGAGCATCGGCCAGATCCCCAGTAATTCCACCAGCGCCTTTCTTCTCAGACCGCAGTAATCTATTTGTGCCTCCGCACTGTTCACTCTCTCCCAAAGGGCTCTCACAACATCTAGCTTGTCATCATACCTCTTCTTCTTCATCTTTAAAAGAGCAGATGGGATTTTGTTTTCTGGTTTACAGTTAGGCTGCAACAACCATGTTTTTTGGTCCAATAGATCCAATTTCATCATCATGTGCACTGCCAACTGGCGTAGGCGAACATGTGTCTCCACAGATCACGATTCATGGTTACCTGGAACAGCTCTCTTGATGATATCCCTCCATGCCATCGTTTCAGCCCATCCAGCATCTCTATTGGTCTCCCTCTACCCCTTTTTCCACTGATCTTTCCAGTTGTCATGATGTTCTTTAATGTCTCCCTTCTCATTATGTGGCCAAAGAACAGTGTTTGTCTCTTTCTTATTGTTGTATATAGAGATCGACTCTCATTAGCTTCTTTCAAGCAATCCTTGTTAGTTACTCTGGTTGTCCAAGGTATTCGTAACATTCATCTTAGAATTTCAGCAAACCCTTAATTAATCAAGTTTTACGAAATGCCTGTTGTGGAGGGGGCAGTGGGTCTATGTGTGAAAGATAAGTGATTGGAAGGGGCAGTGGGTCTATGTGTGAAAGATAAGTGATTGGAAGGGGCAGTGGGTCTATGTGTGAATGATAAGTGATTGGAAGGGGCAGTGGGTCTATGTGTGAATGATAAGTGATTGGAAGGGGCAGTGGGTCTATGTGTGAAAGATAGTTGTGTTTGGAAGGGGCAGTGGGTCTATGACTGAAAGATAAGTGATTGGAAGGGGCAGTGGATCTGTGTGTGAAAGATAAGTGATTGGAAGGGGCAGTGGATCTATGTGTGATAAAAGATAGTGGGTCTATGTGTGAAAGATAAGTGATTGGAAGGGGCAGTGGGTCTATGTGTTGGAGGGGCAGGGGTCTATGTGTGAAAGATAGGGGCAGTGATTGGAGTGGGGGCAGTGGGTCTATGTGTGAAAGATAAGTGATTGGAATGTGGGGCAGTGGATCTATGTGTGAAAGATAAGGGATTGGAGGGGGCAGGGGGTCTATGTGTGTGAAAGATAAGTGATTGGAGTGTGAATAATAAGTCGTGCAGTGCAGTGGGTCTATGTGTGGTCTATGTGTGAAAGATAAGTGATTGGAAGGGGCAGTGGATCTATGTGTGAAAGATAAGTGATTGGAGGGGGCAGTGGGTCTATGTGTGAAAGATAAGTGATTGGAAGGGGCAGTGGATCTATGTGTGAAAGATAAGTGATTGGAGGGGGCAGTGGGTCTATGTGTGAAAGATAAGTGATTGGAAGGGGCAGTGGATCTATGTGTGAAAGATAAGTGATTGGAGGGGGCAGTGGGTCTATGTGTGAAAGATAAGTGATTGGAAGGGGCAGTGGGTCTATGTGTGAAAGATAAGTGATTGGAAGGGGCAGTGGGTCTATGTGTGAAAGATAAGTGACTGGAAGGGGCAGTGGGTCTATGTGTGAAAGATAAGTGATTGGAAGGGGCAGTGGGTCTATGTGTGAAAGATAAGTGATTGGAAGGGGCAATGGATCTATGTGTGAAAGATAAGTGATTGGAAGGGGCAGTGGGTCTATGTGTGAATGATAAGTGATTGGAAGGGGCAGTGGGTCTATGTGTGAATGATAAGTGATTGGAAGGGGCAGTGGGTCTATGTGTGAATGATAAGTGATTGGAGGGGGCAGTGGGTCTATGTGTGAATGATAAGTGATTGGAAGGGGCAGTGGGTCTATGTGTGAATGATAAGTGATTGGAGGGGGCAGTGGGTCTATGTGTGAATGATAAGTGATTGGAAGGGGCAGTGGGTCTATGTGTGAATGATAAGTGATTGGAGGGGGCAGTGGGTCTATGTGTGAAAGATAAGTGATTGGAAGGGGCAAATGTTGGATGTACTTGCATGCCCAGTGGTTGACCTTTAAAAATCAAAGTTTACTTGTTAATTTATTCACATTAGTTTTCAGGAAATAAACTGTAAACATGGTCATCCCATATGTGGATGAAACAACACAAACATATCTGCCAAACTAAATAGAAGAAAGGTCTTACAGTATACACCTACAAGAGAATAAGTTATTTATAATTACATTTTGATATGGGACAGTATCTCCAAGAAACCGGTTATGAATGAAGCGCTCCACCAGACTGGTTTTCCCTGCATATGCTTTTCCAAGAAGGACAACCTTTATATCCACCTTTCCTCCGCTCATTCTAGTTGCTGACTAGCTCGTCTTTGCATGTGAAGTCTTGTGCAAATGCTGTAGAGGTAATGCAACAGAAACCTGAAAACATTATATAGTTATAGAGGAGACAGTCAGCTGCTTTAATTAAACTAGGGATGTTAACTCTTTCAGCCCCAACCAACTCACCGTACTTTCCTTGATCATTTCAAAGACAATATACTATGCTTGCTGTCTTTTATCACAGACTGTTGGTTTAGTTACCCTCTGTATCAGAATTATTAGTTGAACTACTTCTGCCCCAACTTTGCTAAACTTCATTAGGCTAAGTATCTGCTGATTTTTAGCCCAGCTTCTTGGAATAGGAGTTTAAGTAATTACAGATTGGGACTGAAAGAGTTTAAAGGTTAAAGTTGAGAGGGTCGGCCCCACTGCACTGGGTTTTATCCCACACGACACTGGTCTCTCGCAGAATGGCTAGACACCCGCTGAGAGCATCCTGCATAGCAATGAACATAGCTCCAGCGACGATCCCCAAGGATCTCCATTAAAAAATGCACTTGCAAAATGAACAGTGCAGAAGCGAAATGAACCCACAACCTTCAGAATGTGAGGAAACGGCTTGACCAATTTGCCACGCAGACCCCAGACTGGGCATGTACAGTAGTGTATGGAATACATGATCTCATCGAGATTGACATTAATGACTTCTAAATCACTGCAGACCTACCACTTTGTAACTGTTGTGTCATGCCTCAGTATAATTAATTATATAGCTATACAGTTAAATGGGATTGTTCAGGAATTATACCTATTTGATTCTTATCCCTGAGATGTTAATCCTACATACTGCAATCCTCCAAGGGAGAAAATTTAAGTGGGAGATAAAACTAAACAAACCTTGAAATGTACAAATATAACTCCAGCTGTTTTCTATCTTGTTACTTCATGACATCATCCTGTAGCTGAATATTGCATATGTTCATGGCGCTATCCTCCGAAAAACGGTCCTAAATTATCAAGGCGGAAAATATACCCTAACAGGGCCTCGGTCATGTGTCAATTGCGCACTTCCGTCACCGCTGAGAGTATCCCCCACGTCACTTGTGTGGTGTGGATTGAGGCTAAACTAGATGGCTAGGACTCACGAGCAAGCGTGGGGGATACTCTCAGCGGTGGCGGTTAGGGTTAGGGTTCTTCAAAATTCATAATATTAATAATTTCTCTGTAAAAGTTTAGTTCAAAAGCCTCAATCTCTTCTTCTTTAATTTCAAAATGGTTCTGTCTCTGACACAGTCAGAATTATGATTTCACTCTGAATCAAGTATATGTATGGATCTACAAATTACACTTGTTTTTTTCAAGGGATTTGAAATAAGATAAGACATAAATACAATGTATTAGAGCATCAGAAAAGTAGTCAACATTTTACCACTTTTAAGAAAAGAAAAACTGGAACATACCGCAGCTGATTAATGAAAGGATATCAAAAATTAACTAAATAATTCTTTACAGCATCTGAGCTTTAGGCGTTCTGAACGCATTTTGTTATATTGGGGTGCAGGTTTGACTCCAGCTGCAAGTGAATTGGCAGCAGATCGTCTTGCGTTGGTTTTGACAGTAGTATGTAGAGCTGGTTGTTCAAAAGCAATGGCAAACTACTGAATGTAAAATTTGCCTAGAAAAACCAAAACAGGCAAAAAATGCTGGTGTCTGTCGTGTAAAGGATACACAGCTACATTCCTTTCATCACACTACAGAAGGACATCAGCACACAAACTAATTATCTTAGCTTCCAGCAGGTGTCTCTATGGTTTCAACTTCACTGCAGTCGGGTTTCCCCATACTTGCTTCGTTCCTGTGCCAGTGTCAATCAAATGAAATGTCCCTCATTGTCCCAGTTGTCGGGGCGCCAAAGCCACCAGTCGCCACCAGATATGCAGTTTGTGGTTGATGGAAGTAGCTGGGCATGATAACTCAGATATGCATGGTGGGGAAGCGTGTGCTTTCCACAACTATGCCAAAGTAGTCTTGCTACTAGCAGGGCCTCCCAAGCTGGAGAGGTCAAAGGGTAGAGAACAGTCAAAGAAAGACACCAAGGTCCTCCAGATGGGGGTCAACACCCCCTGACTTCATAAAATATTATTTCATCATGAAACAGATATCTAGGCCCGGAAATCAGAATGGTGAGAGTTATATCTGCAGCTCTGAACCTTAAGGGCTCAGAATGCTGAAGAAGATTTACTTACTGAGCCAATCAATACTCACTGCAGTAAAGTCAAGCACTCCTTTCCATATCTTCTAGCATAATGGGAACATAGGGCTAGACTTTTATTTTAGATACCAATCAGCACTTGGTGGGCAGCTCATGCCAGCTGCCTTTACTTCCCAGGACTTTACCTGATATACACTCAAAGCTTGGCCAAGGTCATTTCTGAAAAAAAAAAAAGTTCAGCTCCATTTTGATCTGAACCATCGACCTTCAGATGATCAAGCAAGTGTGATGATGTAGTACTGTCATCCATAATTCCTAAATCCACAGATGGTCAGATGTGTATTTCATAAATGCAGATCCTGATCATTCCAATAACAGGATTGGTTACTAACAATCAAGAATCTTCCCCTGAAATATTCTTCCCATAATAGAATGAGACAAAAATAAATTTTATAAAAATCCCTACAATGAATAAGTTAAAAATTAACTTTAAAAGGCAGAACAGGAACTTTCAAAGTAACAAGTCAAACCTGTACAGTATTCATCATGTTCTATGCGAAAGTCATTCTCATTGTAATCTGCCCAGGGGAAAAAAAGAAGTCTCTCACCAGCTCTCATCCGTGCCATCTGTTCTATGCGAAAGTCATTCTCATCGTAATCTGCCAGGGGAAAAAAGAAGTCTCTCAGCAGCTCTCATCCGTGCACTTTCCTACCCAGGTGTCAATTATTATTATATCCTACGGCGGTAAGCCCATCTTCATGCTGCTTGGCCCCTGCCTCTCTTTCCTGGTACCATGTTTTCTGACTATTTATTCTTTCCAATCCGCCATGACCAAAATATTTGTGTACTGATAAACTTCAAATAATAAAAAAATACAGCGAAACATAGGAGAAGGTATGATTTATTCATGAGCACTGAAGGGTATGACTTAAATGCAATGACGTTCATCTTTAATACTCACAATGAACAAGCAAAATTTTAACAAGATTTCTCACGGACTATTTAATGTTCTTTTCCTTGCATAATTAAATGAAGTATTCAAACCTTATAATTCAGATCGCAGATTCAATTCGTTGTTTCCCACTTACAACTGAGTTTCACCACTTGGTATCTCTTGTTTGAGTCTTGTCTCTCTTGCCTCCAGGTTACACCCATTTGTTTCCCATATTATAGACTAGCACTGCCTTATTATCAAAAATATAAACTTTCGTGAAAATAACAAATATTATCACAAGTCATGACATTATGTTCTTTAAAAAGCAATTACATTTACCAAAAGCATTATAATTAGTCGATTAACTGTAAAAAGTTTATACTGGTAAACTAAATTGCTCTTTTAAATGCGCACTGATTAAAGTATTGCTTGCTGTGAGTGTATTTGATTTGTTAATTTGTGATTGCAGTACAAAGTAAAGACAATGTGTAAAATCGTGTCCTTCAACTGCGTGAGTGAAAATATATTAAATAATAAATATTGTTCCTTGAAGTTAGTCTCATTGGTCGCATTGAACAATTGAAAGTGCATATTCATTCGCAAACTTACAGTTGTTTAAGGTAGGCCTTGCACCATTGGAATCGACTTGGACTTTGCTTTTTTGCTATTTTTTGTTTTTGGCTTGGCCTCTGTAGTGTAGTGAGCGGTAATAATTGGTGTGTTGAATGAATGTTGTATTGGTTGGCCCTGATAGTTTGTGATTGTCCAGTTTGACAGAATACATTTAAAGTTAAAAAAGATCAAATATATACAAATATGCGTCACATTGTTGTATGTGTGTGCAGATATGGAGAACGAATAAGAAAACCTAATTCTTCTTCTTCAGCACTTCAGCATTCGAGCCCTTGAACTTGAGGCTCATTCATTGCTGCAGATATTCTGAGATATCACCCGCCTCCATTCATCTCTCGGGTTGGCCTTCTCTTTCTAGTTGGTAACTACTAACACGAATTGTTTGTAGATCTGTCTGGATATTATCTCTACGACCATTCATCTCCCTGGTATATACAGTTTTTACTTCTCTGTCATCTGACATTCTTTCAAAATGCCCCATCCATTTCAGTTTCAGTCTGAGCCTGTTAGCTCTCATGATGCCAGGGATCAATGATGATTTAAACAGATTATGAATTTTGTTGTTGTTTCTGAGAAACACAAGAAGCTCCCCCACCACGGCAAGGTGGAGACAACTTCGAGGGAGAAGAAAACCTAATTAGGCTTATTAATATAAAGTAAAAACAAAAAGAGACCTTAACTTACTCTGTGGTCTTCCGTCTGTCAAAATATTTTTTTCTAATTGGAATTGCTTGGTTGGAAGTCAGTAAAGGAAAGAAACACAACTATAGCCAATGTGTTCTTCTTCTTTTTCTTTATGTTCACCAGCTGTATTCTCAGGCAGAAATTTCTGGTTGTTTGCCAACTTCTGTACTTTGGTCTTGTTCCAGATCTTGAGTTCTACGTACAAATCTGTTTTACAGATCTGGCTTACTGTATGCAGACTGTTGGTTCCTCTCCTATCAGGTAGCACTGAATGTAGCTGCTAGACGCCAGCCCTGTGGATTAGAAAATCGTGGGTTCTAATCCGAAAAGCGGAGCTGGATTTTTAAAAAATGACCTTGGCTATCAGGTCAACCCAGCCTTGAGTGAATACCAGGTAAATTCCGGGAGCAAAAGGCTGTCGTTCATGCGCTGACACCCCTCCATGCCATGACAAAAAAGCTGTCAAGAGTATTCTTGCACTGTCTTTCTCTGTCTTTGTGAGTTGGATTATCTTCACAGCACTCTGGACACATCCATAGGTGCTCAGATTTCCCTCTCAACATATTCATCAGCGCCGTGCGGATTAATAGCTGTTGGTAATAGTGCCAGTCCTATGCTGGTTGACAATATTTAGTGTGTGTCCAGTGTGCTTCTCATGCTTGGCTGTGCCGATCTTTACTCCCAATTCTCGTATTCTTAGCAGGGAAGTGGACACATTGCTTCCAAAATCCCCATAATGTCCTATCTTTAAAGGCATTGACAATGTCTGCATGATCTATGGGCCGACTATCTTAATTTAATGCAGCACCTGCCAGTCTATCTGCTCTTTCATTACCAACAAACAACACCTGCATACCCTGGGACGAATATGAAGGTTACTGCACACACACAGAGGAGTTTTGCAAAGACTCAATCCACTGTCTGCGTAACCAGGCTGCCTTGGCTTGCCAGATCATGCTCAAAGAATCACTCAGCACACACACATGGGAATAGTCCTGTGATTCTAGCCACATGGAAGCCTGTGTCACCGTCATCACCTCCATCGTCACGCTGTTGGTAGTCATGGTGAAAGCCCCACTGGCTTCTTGAACTGATCTGCCTGAAGAGCAAGCTGTAAATGCCCATGCACTCTTATGTCCTGGTATAACGGACCCGTCTGTGAAGATCAGCACATCTGTCTCATCTGACTTGTCACTGATAAGTGCGCATGCCTCGGTGTTGACAGCAGCGGGATTCTGCTCCCGACAACTCCTCTGTCTCTCTTTCCAGTGGTCACATGTTCCAATTTCCATTTTCTCATAACATGATCGAAAATGATATCGCTTTCTGATGTTGTCTTCGAGCACTGACCTCTTTCAAAACATCTGAGTTGCTCTTCTCAACTGTCCAGGAAATTTTCATTCTTCTGTAAAACCGTATCCCTGAGGCCTCATGATATTGTTTAGCTTGTTTATTAATTGTGCAGGATTCACAGGGAAATGTTAAAACTGACTGTATATATATTACATGTGATGACACTTCTTTTCCTAACCTCCAATTATATAGATTTATTGCATAAAATGTTCTTCATTTTATAAAGGGCAGTTTTGACCTGTGCTATTCTGTTCTTTATATCTCCAATACATTTTCCATCGGATGTTATTTATGTGCCTTGATACTTAAATTTCTATACTTGTCCTAAAATAACAGCTTTGACCTTTATTGTACATTTATTCACTATTCTTGTTTTTTGGAAATCACCACTACCTCCGTCTTCCCATTATTCAAAAAAGCACTTTTTACGACATGCATTTTAGTGGTTGGCTTGTTCTTGCTCTTGGGGGCCCAGAAGCTAATGAAATTTCTTGTAATAACATGTAAATTACATGAATTTGTTGCATAATTTTTCTTTGTCAGTAATGCTATAATTTTTTTTTTTTTTTGTTGGGAAGATATGAAAAGTATTTTCTTGTTCATTTGTTAGGTTATCAATTGCCAGCCATGCGAGTTAGTGTTGTGCTTTGTGGATACTTCAAAAAATATGTGCAGCGAGAAATAGAAGCAGCAACTGGATACGCTATCTACAGACCTCTTCAAGGCTGGAAGAGTGTCAAAAGGAGGAAGTGGGTGTATGACGAGAACATGCCTTGGACAGATGCTGCAAAACAGGCAAATTTGTCCAGAAGAGGATTTGTAGAACTTGTTGAGCCGATTCCAGAATCTGAATGGAAGGTTTTCAAAGGCGATAGGGTAAGTGACATTTTTTACTTTCAAAACATCAGTTAACACACCACATTGTTGGTATGCTTTTTTCCAGAAAAAGGGGGCGAGGAGGGGGGGACTTCTCTTTCTTTCCAGATGATAGTGTTGCATTCTGCTATACAGAGACATTGAAATTGCAATGCATGACAATGAGCAGTTAAGGCTAGTGATAAAGTCCCTCCTCGTCATAGTAAAACACCTAGGCACTGTTGTAAGGATCCAGGCTTGCCTTGTTTACTGTAAAGGAAAGATAACACCAATACATTTGGAACAAAGCATGCTGAAGATGTTATCAGACAATCAACATAGCCAGGTGATTTTGCAGCCAGTTTTCTGAATAATCTGAGAGCTGTGAAGTTACAGTCAGGTGGCTTCACAGCTGGTCTTTTGACTAAGTAATCTGAGAATTGTGGGGTGGCAGGTCAGGCAACTTAGCAGCATCTTCTTACTGACTATTCTGAGAACCGTGGGAGTAACACCTGAACAGAACAGACAAGTTACCATTTTTTTACCTTAGTACTTGGCGTTGCAGACTCTACAAACAGTCATATAAATTATATATGAGGTAAACGGACACCTGTCTGTCAGTATCTTCATGCTAAGCCAACCCCGGCACATATTTTGTAAGACTGTCCTGTCCCAGAGGAGCTGTGAAGCAGCACCTGGCCACGTCCTGTAGGCCTGATAACTTTAGATTGCCAGCCTTCTGAGACACACCACATAATCACTGGTCAATACACCTGACCAGGATCACTGTGTCTGTCCCGGTTGTCATACTTGCCAGGTTGTCAGGATATGATTCATACTCCACCCACTGCACCCTGATGGATAAAAGAGGTGTCTGTTGTAGGTGGATTCACCCTTTCTAAACAGGACCCGCAGCTTAGCAGTAAAATACTACACGAGACAAGTGCTTGAGACATTGTATTCACAGAACACCACAGAGATGAGGATAATCTATATATGCACATAGCTGTACAAAGTCACTCACTGTGTCTTCTACATTGAGATAAAGATACTATAAATACTAACAAGGCACTTCTGCCCAGTTGGCTCCAACTGTCATTTATCTCTCCTGATGTCATTCCCCTCTCCTGATGTCGGTCATCTCTTCTGATGTCATTCCACTCTCCTGATGTTGGTCATCTCTCCTGATGTCACTGTAACCCTGCCCTGACATTTCTGTAAAGACACTCTGTGAGGAATTCCTGGCAGATGCACAAACTTTAGTGCAGAATCCGGACTTCCATCTGCTGCCTGTTTACAACAACTCTAGGTCTCATCCTGATATCTGACATCACGTACATCAACACTAGTCAGCTCCAGTCCCTGTGATAATCTCGGTGGACCATGTAGTCATTTGTCTCCAGTTCAGATAGTCTGATACATATGCATACAGGACTAACCTTAACAACATGCAGGTTACTAACTGCACCACCACATGTTGACAGGGATCTGTTAATGTCGCTATTCAGTGATAACAACTGCCAGACTCACAATATTTGTCTCCTCTGACTCTCACTTGTGGACGGTCTCTCTTGTTCACTTCTGCATGGAGTAAACTGGTTTTACTGTCCACTACGTTCACTATCACCCAAGAGATCCCCTTACTGCAAGGGATTTAACTGGTTCTTATTCATTCTGACCTCCCACGTTTTCTGCCCAGTTCATGGCTGTTCAGGATCTTGCCCCTGTGATTCTGTGAAATTGAGTGATCGGTTCAATCAGCTTATCCTAAAATGATGAATTAATGAATTCTAAGAGATTTAACCATGAATATTTACCACAAAACAGCTAAGATTTAAGAAAACCTAAGAGACTTTGAGCTGATATCCCAGTTTTTGCTAATAGTGGATTAAGTGCATGACCAGTGATCACTGAAAAAAAAAAGATAAAGAAACCTAACTTCTAAATAGCTAATCTGACAAATAGGGTGATCAGACAATACATAACTATTGTTTTTTAATAAGCTTTTTTAAAGTTCAGTTTTGTTAACTGACTGATTTGAAGATGATTCTATAACATTCCCTTATTTTTGCTTTGTTTTTCTTTTTTAAAAACAATTATCAGCACAGTGCTTAACTTGACCTAAACAAATGTTTTCTTGTGCTGATAATCACATTGGTATTGTGTGAAAATGATGTTTTAAAGTGGTCGCTATTTTTGGTCAGCAGTAGATAGAAATTAAAAAAAAAAAAAAATTTCACCCTGAAATGTAATGGTAATTCAGTCTAGATTTCTCTTGATATTCAGGCATGAGCATTTTTATGGAGGTTACATGTCGGCTTGTCAGTGCTTGTTGACTTAGCTGAATATTGCTGTTGGCAGTATGAGTATTTAGCCTCTGTTTACTTAAACTGCATGTAAACTTTTTTTAGTTAAAAAAATTTTTTTTTTGGGGCCTTTTTTTTTCTAACCTACTTTTGTTGCTTGAAAATAATAGTAATTTGTAGTATTTTAACGTTGCCATTAGACAACAGGGCCTTTACAGAATCTCCTCCATAGTCAGTTGCTAGTCTCAAACTTAAAAGTCAGTTTTTTTTTTTTTTGTGGGTCATGTCCTCGGTACCTCCAATATTTTTTCTGCTTTTTCCCTAGTTGACCTATACCCCTTTGTCCGGTATTGTTTAGGTATTTGTTGAGCAGTAAAGGACCCATCTTCTGTGAGTTTATAAGCTAGCTTTCCCTGTGTGGGTTTCTGGACCCTATTTTGAAGAGAGAAAAAAGAGGGAGGGGGATAGACTCACTCACTACACTCCAACAAGTATATGATGTGTCGAGCCAAAACAGTGCAACCTAGCTGTTAACCACAACACAGTGTGTCAGTATGTGAAGTTTACACTTAACGTCCCTTTGAGGGCATCTGTCTGCATTGGGGCTGTCTTTATTTTGTTGGAGTCTGACAAATATAGGAACCTGAAAAGATAGGCTGCATAGACAAGTTTGTTTAAATAATAAATAACCACTGTGACCCAGTTTGTATTATATATTTGTCACTGGCCAGGGGTTAGCATTATCATTATCTAGTTGTGCTGGGGAAGGGGGCGTCATGCTGATTGATTGATTTTGGATGTTGTGGTGTGCTACTGCTGCCTGTGTGTGGACACTGGTGTTGCCAGTGGCTTTGTACTTTTGTGTCATGTCATGGTTTGGTGACCAAATGTGATGGATCTCTTGCCAGTTTCAGTGTACTTTTGTGTTGTATCATGGCTCATGGCTATATTTGGTGGATCTCCTGCCAGTGACAGTGTACTTTTGTGTTGTATCATGACTCGTGGCTATATTTGGTGGATCTCTTGCCAGTGACAGTGTACTTTTGTGTTGTATCATGACTCGTGGCTATATTTGGTGGATCTCTTGCCAGTGACAGTGTACTTTTGTGTTGTATCATGACTCGTGGCTATATTTGGTGGATCTCTTGCCAGTGACAGTGTACTTTTGTGTTGTATCATGACTCGTGGCTATATATGGTGGATCTCCTGCCAGTGACAGTGTACTTTTGTGTTGTATCACGGCTCGTGGCTATATATGGTGGATCTCTTGCCAGTGACAGTGTACTTTTGTGTCATGTCATGGCTTGGTGACTACATGTGGTGGATCTCTTGAATGTTGACAGTGCAGGAAGGGTTGTTGCCACTTGGACATGGAGATTGGTATAGCCAATAGATCTCTTGAATGTATGATGGTGCAAAAATGGACAGTGAGGTTTAGAACTCTTGGTATGCCCCAATCTAGTTTAAGCAAAGGACTCTTTTCATACCAGGGGCACATTAGATAAATGATGCCAGGCTCATATTTGTTTTGAATGTTGATTTAAAAATCAACGCCACAGAACTCTGGACACTCCCATAAGCGCTCCTTTCCCTATCTTTGGCAGCAAGTGAAGATTTCCACTTCCAAATGTGCCAGTAACTCCCTAATTGTACATCCGTTTCGCCTTTCCCTTGAGTGTTGAGCATCGGCCAGATCCCCTGGTAACTCCTTTCAGCACCATTTTTCTTAGACTATAATGATCTGTTGGTAGCTCTGCATTGTTCACCCACTCACAAAGGCTCTCATAACATCTTGCTTGCTATGCATCAGTTCACCACCATGTGGTGTAAAACCAGCCAGTTTATCTGCCTGTTCATTTTCTAATACACTGGCATGACCTAGAGATCATTTTTGCGTAGACCACTCTGCACTCATTGACTGATGTCAGCATCAGCTCCGCTGCTTTTCCTTTCTATAACATTATCTGATACCCATTTTAGGTTTGTTTGTTAAGCTTGTTCAATCTAGTGCCGTTTTCACTGTAAATCATTGCAAGTTTGAGTCTAAAACAGTTTAGATAATAACATTATAGTTAAACAACAACTGTGATCTAATCGTCATCTTGATCCTCTTGTACCTTGCAGTGTCAAGGTGAAGTTTAATTTACGGCAAAGTGCCAGTGTGTGTGCGTCGCTTTGTAAATTGGGATTCTGTTATTTCCTCTGTTTCACTTCCTGCCTGGTCTGTACGTTATTGTTTGCTGTGGTCTACTGTTTGCGCTACAATGCAAACTAGACAGACTTAATGAGTGGTGCCAGGAATCAAGAGCTCAAGTGAGCCTGTCCAAAGCCCCCTTAACATTATTCTCTCTGAATACCCACATCGTCAGTACACCAACGCCAGTCGTGAGCATGTGTGGTGTGGACATCGAGAGAATGGACACCATGAAATACATGGGCATGGCATTTGACAGATGCTTGTCATACAAATGCCATACTTAAGAGCCAGGAAAGGTCTGACAGCACTCAAGTGCTAGCTGCGAGCAGCAGCTGATATTGAACAATGCGTACTTTTCCTTCTCTATCAAGGGCTTGTATTAAGCGTCATTGATTGTGGTCTAAGCCCCCTCATTGTCAGCAGAACCTAGGTAGAAAAACTGGACCAAGTAAAAAATGAGGCCATGAGACTCATACTCGGCTGCACAAAAGACATCCACTGTAACGCCATACGTTATGTCCTGGGTTTGCTGTCGATGACTAGCAGATACAAAGTCGCACAGGTCAAGGAGTACATGAGGGTATCGGTAGACGTTAACCACCCACTGCACAAAGCTATACAGAACACAAAAGGAACGCGTCTCAAAAGAGGCTGAGGATTTAATCCAGCAGGTATGTGACCTAGGGGGGATCAGTCGCGGAAAAGAATAGACGAAATCACCAGGAGACATGTATGGCATCTCTAAGGTTGTCATCACACTTGGAAGGTACTGCAGAAATCAAATTCCTGCGGCCGCAGACACAGAAGTAAGGGAACTGATAGATCAGCATTCTGACCCAGAAGATATCATCTACACAGATGGATCCGTAAAGCGTGGATCAAGGTCAGCATGGGCATACACGGCACAAAGAAAGGGGAAAACAATACAGGAGGACAGCCACGCTTACCAGACAACCAGGTCAAGCATGACCATGGAAATAGCTGCTGCTTCTAAAGTATTAGCATGGGTATCCGAGCAAACCGCCACACAGACAGTTATTGTCTCAGACTTTATGAATTTGCTTCAGAAGATAGCAACAGGCGGTATATGCTCTGAATGGGTAGAAAGCATTCAAAAATCCCACTTAACCTCCATAATCTGTATCTACAGACCGGGTCATGCGGGCGTAAAGAGAAATGAGCGGGCGGACCAACTGTCAAGCACTGCACTAAGGATTGTGGGAAAAAGCATGGACAGAGCAGATATCGTCAATGCTGTATGGACTGGGCTAGTGGATAATGAGGAATCCCTGACACTAACAAGATTTTGTGACATGGTAGTAAAGCATGGTGAGGCACATCTATGCTGTCTTTGAGAAAGGTGACAATATAACCAGCTTCTCATGGGAACAATTAGCACGCTTTGAAATGCCCAATGTGCAGTGACGTCAATTGTGATAACATAACATACTGTTTGCTGGCATCCGCGTCTAATAGCCAGATCATTTCACTTGTTATATGTTGAAATTTGATAAAATTTAAGAGCTGTCACTGTCCCCTTCTTCCTTCAGATTTCATTTCCTCTGATCTTATATTCTTGTTAAATTAAGAGCCGTTTGTAGGAATCTCATTTCAGTTGAAATTTTTTTCCCTCTCATTGTCATAGAGTGCTCTCTTAGTTTTTACTGACCCGTGTTTATTTCTCAGTATTGGTGCCCTTTGCCTAACAATGATAGCATCGGTTAATGTAACACATGGATGTGCTACAAGGAATTGAGAAACCTTATGTTGCTAAGAGTAATTGATAAATATATTGTGTGTTTATTGGTACTGAATGAGTTAAAGTGATAGACAGTTTGAGGTTTGTAGCCTAGTGTTTTTTATTCCGATTCCTTTTAAGAAAAGAAAGAAAAAAACCTGCTGCCAGTTAGCCGAAGCTGCTGACAAGTCTCCGGTTATATTTGTGGGTAGTCTAGCATGTAGCTGCACATTTTTTAAGAGCCATTGGTCCTTATGATCTTTTGGGTTTTGAGATTGTATTCCTAGCCTTATTATTATCATCATCAAGTGCCTTACCAAATAGTGTGGGTGATCATCCTGTCCACAGTCTGCGATCTGCAACTGCCTGTATCAGTTCATAAGTTCACCTCTTCATAGTAAAAAAAAAAGTAAAGGACCCTTTTCCACGCCATCAGGCGTTTAGGGCATTTAGGGCTAGACCTATATTTTTATAGACCAATCGGCACAATATGGGTGATGTGGTCAGCATCACACCGGTCGCCTTTACTTTCCCGGGACTGCACCCGGTACCCACTCAAGGCTGGGTCGACCTGGGAGCCAAGGTCACTTTTGAAAAAAGTTGGGCTCCGCCAGGGAGCGAACCCACAACCTTCCGATCCGCGGCGAGTGTCTAGCCGCTCGGCCACGGCGACTCCCTAACATCCCTTCATGTCATGGAGAAAAAAAAGCTGTCAAGAATCTTCTTATGCTGTCTTCCCGTCTCTCTTTCTACAGATCTTTCCACCACATTTTCCAGGTTCCTTCTTCTCATAACATGACCAGAAAAATAATGTCTTTTTCTGATGTTTGTGATAAGTTGTCTTTGAACCCTCGTCAGGTATCTCAACAGTGTTTTCAGTGCTCATTCTTTCCTCACCTGTACTTTTCCTCAGTGCTCAGCTGGCTGGCTAAGACACATTTGTAGGTAAAGTCCATAAAGACACTGTATGCTGGATTACAGATGTGCAGAAGATGTTGGAGTCAGTATCTTCTCCAGTAAAGATGTGTACAAACAGGACACAGATGATACAGATATTGAGGCAGATTCCTGGGAGCAGGATGCCATTGATAGTGTTGCATAGAGGGGAACAATTAGGAAGGGAATAGTTTGCAGCAGTTTAACGGCTGAACTTTTGAGAAGAACAATGTCACATTAGTGTGGTGGCAACAATAGTCTTGCAGTCCTGTGCATTTTTATGAAGATATACCGGGTAAACCTAGCAGAAAATGTCTTATGGTATAAGTGTCCGCTGTAGCACACATATAAACTCATCATTCTCTTCCTCTAATATGTCCCTCCTTTGCCCGATCTACGTCTTGTTCATACATTGTTACACATGCTGTTTCATCTGCGCTGGTGTCTTCTGTCAGCATTCATACATAAATGTTTCTTTAGCTATCGCTTTTGTTTATCGGAAGATTTGTCCTAACATGTCATTCTGGTCACACTTGCAGTCACCACAGGTGCGACTCTCGTGCCTCACTGTAGCTCACTATAACACTGATGGAAAGGTGCCAGCAACGAATTGAGGAATTCTGTAGAAGTTGCAAGGGTGTGATTTTATAGATTTTAATATTTATTAATTGTGGCCTATAAAATTTGTTAGGTTTGTATATTCTCCCTACTTACAGTAGATTCGTCCCTTATAGTAATAGTAAAATGCATAATAATAAATTCTAGAATATATTTTAGGTGAGTGTGGTGGTGAGATGTCCCGTTTTCAATCAAGATATTGTGGTCACCCTAGAAAGAGGAGTAGTATTAAGAAAGAAAGAAAAAATATCTAGCAGCACTGATGGTGGTACAGCTTCCATTAACAGGTTCATGTCTCAAAATGCTTATACCTGAACCAAGTCGTCCCCACTTAAAGTGGGTACCTGGAAGTATGGGAAGTAAAGGCAGTCCCGAGAAAAGATACATTTGTCTATGAAGATTCTAACAAAAAACCGCTAGCTGCCGTGGCTGCTATGTTAAAAGTGCTCTGACCAGAATCCTTAAATCTTGTCTGACCCACTTTCTCGTTAAAAAAATTCCTAAATCTGTCGCTTCATCAATCTGGCGGCTCGTCGATTAAACCTGTCTGCCGTTAATTGCCAAACGTCTCGCCGTTTCGTGCGGGCTAACATTCAGCTCATTGGCCATTATAACTAACATTGCCTTGACTTCTAGCTATAGTCTGACATTGAGTTCACTTTTCTATTATAGCCTAACATTAAGTTCACTTTTCTATTATAGCCTAACATTGAGTTCACTTTCCTATTATAGCCTAACATTGAGTTCACTTTTCTATTATAGCCTAACATTGAGTTCACTTTCCTGTTATAGCCTAACATTGAGTTCACTTTCCTAATATAGCCTAACATTGAGTTCACTTTTCTATTATAGCCTAACATTGAGTTCACTTCCCTGTTATCCCTATTCTAGTCTCCCATATTTAGCTCAACCTTCCCCTTTCCTGTATACAGTTTACTTTATGTCACAACTATTTTATATAGCTTTTAGCTCATTGTCCGCCTGTAACTAAATTTAGCTTATTGTCCGTTTATATTTAAAATTAAGCTTGCGTACTCATTGTATCTGATATTTAGCTCACCCCTCATAACTTTAATTTAGCCTATTTCCTCTTATGTCTGCTATTTAGCTAATTGCCCTCTTATATGTCACATTTTAACTCATTGTCCGCCTACAACTGAAATTCAGCTCATCTCCCACCCGTAACTGAAATTTAGCTCATTGCCTCCTTATATCTTCCATTTAGCGCCGCGGTTCTCAACCTGTGGGTGGCGACCACGTTTGAGGTCGAACGATCCTTTCACAGGGGTCGCCTAAGACCATCGAAAAACACATATTCACTGAAGTTATGAAGTAGCAACGAAAATAATTTTATGTTTGGGGGTCTCCATAACACGATGAAGGTTTAGAACCACTGATTTAGCGCCATTGCCCCATTATAACTGACATTTAGCTCTCCGCAGGACCCTACCCCCCCCCCCTTTTTTTTTTATATTAGGGACCACGATGGCATATCCCGCATGTATAGTGGTCATATATTATAGTGCCTTTCAGAGTAAGACATTGTAATAGTAATAATAATAATAACCGGGGCTGCCATATCTACCATGAGAATCAAGAAATATGGGAAGTAAATTCGGTCGGCGTGGTGCTAACCAAATCGAGCGCCGACGATCTGTAACAATGTGGGGTGGTCATCATATGCCCTATATTCAATAAGACGTGTACTCAGTTGCCATTACAACTGACATTTAGCCCAGTGTATCGAACATATTTATCCGCACCATTATAGCTAAGATTTAGCCTATTTCGCGATGACTAAACAGACCTCAATTGTTCCTATACATATAAATAGGTCCCTTGTTCCGGAGCTTCGCTTGAAATATTCTGTGTTGAAAGGCCCCGCGCTCTCCTGAATTTGCATATTCAATGCTGTCTGATTCAGGTCATGTTTCTATTTATAGAACCGCAGTGACGTAATGCCGTCAATAAGCGCCGCTTTCAACTCTCCCGCCACGCCAGCTATCGTGCGCCTCAACCACCCCTGTCACGGCCCAGTGAGGGCAATTGCCCTCCTTGTCTGGTAATGGCGTGTGCATTGATTGTACATCTAGTGCATGCGATAGATCAATGAGTAACTGTTGTCGTGTGCCATGACGGTATGCGCCAGCGATCAGGGTTCGCTGACTCATTGTTCATATATCTATCTATCTGTATGTATGTATGAAATGTTGCTTTTATATGTTTTAAGCTTATCACACACACACACACACACACACACACATACACATATATATATATATATATATATATATATATATACAGAGAGAGAGCAGACCGCTTACAGCGATCTCGGCGAATTTATTTATGTTGTGAAGGACAATTTGTTTATCCCCGGTATTTTTTATCTGGATAAGAGGAATTTCTGATAAGAAGAACTATTTCGTGGATTCCGTGTGAGTTCTATTATCAGGTCTACACTGTATATATTACACACGTGTGTGTGTGTCGAAATACGGTGTCTCGTGACTGACTGACTTTCTACCCCACTAGGACATCACACAAGCGATAAACACCCGATGACACAAAGTGCCACCATGTGGGGAGGATCACCGTGGAGAGGTCCCAGAAACCGCGTTCAGACATTTGGCCGTATTTATGGCCTGCCTATATTGCGGTCCCTGGCAAAAGCCAGGGTGGGGCTTCAAATGACAACAAATTTCATCCTAAAAAGGACAAAAGTAGATGGCGTCTCGTGCCCCCTTGTTTACATATTACTAAGACTGACAGTGCCATTTAGCATGGACATCGAAATATTCATCTCTTTGTTTTGCTCTTTTTTGCCATCAAGGTTGCCAGCTGTCGCTAAGCTTTCATTTTTGATAACAGCCACCAATTCCCCCCCCCCCCCCCCCCATGTTTTTGGGTTTCTTTTTTCCCCTTTGCGCACACGCGCGATCGCGTTCGTCTATAATCTACGGTTTTCATCTGCCTCATTTGTTATTTCCCTTTCGTTCAAGGAATTATGAAGTCTCCTCAGAAAGTGCATTTCTGCTATCGTCAGATGATTAACAACTCGTGTTCATATTGTCCAGGCTCCCTCCCTCCCACCCCTTTTCCACAGCCACCACAGCTCCTGAACTGGAGTCGACGATCGTCATTCAGCAGATTCTTTACAGAACGTTGCTCTTGTTCACGGCAACCCTGAAAGTCTCTCTTTCTATTGCCATTTCACCAGCCCTATGTGCTTTCATAGTCAGTGTATCTTCAATGCCATGTATCCACCTTCGGAGTGCATCTGCCCGAGAGACAAGGAACAACCAACTGCACTCAAATAAGTCAGTAAAACGGATGTACACGCAAAACTCAGCCCCTAGCACAAAGCCAGAGTCCAAGTGGACGAACAACCAAGACTTTACGCCTGAGCCTACAGTTGGTGAACAAAGAAGAAGATAATTGTTATGTAACATTTTAGTTCACCGATTGTTTTCTTGAGTGTTTGGGTACAAGCACATGGCTCATGTCTATAGGTTGCCACCGGAAAATTAGTGATCTCAAAACTGTACGTCAACTTCGTCTGCACACGCTGTGACATTTGTTATTCACGCTGCTGAAGCTAGTCGTCCTCTAACATATTTGGTGCTGTTGCCATTGTTGTTCACCATCGAGCTTATTTATAAATAATCTTTGACACTTTCGATTTCTTGATAGTCGATTCGAATATTTAGTGTGTATGCTGTATTGAGGGCAAAATATGTAAAACCTGAGGAGGAAACATCATCAACGTGGATTTCTTTTTCTTTTTTTTTTTTTTTCTTCTTGTTTCCTCAGCTCCTGGAGTTCCTCGCGGCTTCCGAGCTGGAAGAGATGTATGGAAAGGGCCCTTCTGTTCGCTTCGTTTAAAGTACTTGTCGGTGTCTGATATTTTTGCGGTCCCTCTCCTGCGTGGTCGATCTCTGGTTCTGTTAGCGTTGTTTCTGCACAAGATTGCTCTTCGTGGTGCCCTGTCTGATGCCAGTCTTGTTAGATGGTCACACCGCTGTCAACTCCGGTAGAAACGTTGTGGTTGTTCGTCCATTTGAATGCAGATTATCGGTTCCTCGCCTCTTAGATGTCACAGTTGTTTTGCTCCGCCCGTTGATGTTTGGGCATGAGAGGCCTAAGGGGAGCTGTGTAACATAACACCATGGGAACTGAGCGTTGCATGCACATCCATTTCACAGGCCTGACTCATTTGCATGCAGACTGTTGGTTCCTTGCTTCTCAGTCAGATGTACTTCGACTTCGAAGACAGCTCCCATTTAGTCGGCTCTTACGATATGCTTATGGGCAGGTTGTGTGTCTATTCTTGTTTTCCCCACAATGAGGCCTCGGAATCCACACGGGGATTAGTATATTATTTGTATTATTATATTTATTGTACCATTCATCCAATTACTACTACTGTGCAGCTACCACTGCTATTATTATTAGATACTTCAACTAGGCTAAGCACCTGTCCCCGTCAATTCTTTTCTTACTATCGGCACTCCTGTCTGACACTAGCGTACATCTGCGCCCGACACTGCGCACATCTGAATTGTCTGACACTGCACTCATTACATTAAACTGACTACTCACCCCCATCCCCGCCCGCCCTCTTCTGGGCACGCACTTGTATGGCTTCTTGTACGCTTTTGCTTTGTTACAAAAATACAGCAGATGACCTCAGCAGAATCAATAATATTGATGACAGCAGACGACAGACCGAGGCGTGGCTCGGGGGCTGCCGTAGTAACGTTGTAGTGTTGTAGGCTGATGCTTAGGTAGGCAACACGATCTGAGCATCCTGTTGTTTGGTAATGATATATTTACTTGATGGTTTGTATGTTAACATGGTGTGACAACAGTACGTAATCATCCTGTCTTCTTCGTGTTCACCCAGATACAACCTCTAGCGGAGAGTTCTGGTTGTTCGTCCACTCCACTAGACTTTAGTCTTATTCAGAATGTGGATTATGCGTACACATCCGTTTTACAGATCTGGCTTACTTCTGTGCAGACTGCTGGTTCCTCGCCTTGGGCTGATGCACTCCGACGAGTCGCTCTTTATGACCTGTTTCTTCTGGAAAAGGGGGGGGGGTGGGGGGTTCTTTTCCACTGCAAAGTCGCGTCCAGAACCCACGCGGGCGGGGATACGTATCATATCAAGTGTTTCTCCTAGTTATTTCTTCTTTTTCTTCTTCGTCTCACCCCCCCCCCCCCCATTTTTTTTCTCTCTTTTCTTTTTCTTTCAGCTTTCCCAGCTGAAGACTGGTCTCTGGTAAACTTAGACCAAGTTCTTCTTCTGTCCTCAGTTCCTTCGTGTGTGTTATGACACACGGTCTGTATTTTTTTGGGCGGTTGCGAAATCCTCCATGATTCACATATGTATGTTTCCATTGAAAAGAATCATATTTTAAAAAAAAATGTATTAGTTTTATCTGTTTACTGATGTTGCAAATCTAATAAGAACTATTTTTAGGGAAGTGCTACCAGTGTCAGACACGGATCTTTACTAAAACTGATGAATGCACAATCCTAAGATGAAATATATTCGAAGAGCTGTCAGCGTAAGAGAAACAGATAACATTTAAAATGAAGAAATGAGCAGAAGAAGACTAGGCCTGAAGCCGACCATACAATTCTTTAAAAGGTAACAGATGAGATGGTTTGGCCATGTGACGAGAATGTCCTGGTACCAGCTGCCACAGCGAGCCATGCTGAAGAAATATCGTGGACACAGAGCAAGAACATGTCATACTGCTACAGCCTGGTCGTAAAGCGTCGTGGGGATGAACAGTTTGCGCGATCCATTGTTTAATGGGCAGCAGTAGTTGTTGTCATGCCGTGTAGTTGTAGAAGATACTCATCTGCCCATGTTCTCCTAGGGCGACCTCTTGCTTTCACATCAGATCTGTTCTTGTGTATCCTCTGCTTTAGTAGTCGCTCTAACTACATTCTAATTAGGTGATCAGACCACTAGCTTTTCTGTTTCTCAGTGAATGTGCTACATAAAGTCAGAAATGATATTAGCAGACAGACTGTGGGAACAAGCAGGTTCCCACAGTCTGTCTTGTAATATCATTCTGACTTTATCTCCGATAGTTCAGTTGGTTTCCTATTCTTATGCATCTCATTTCACAGGTGTTTATTTTACATAGGTTAGCCTTTGATAATGTTCAGCGCTTGTAGCAGAGTGTTGTTGTGAATATGCTGTTTAAAATCTGTTTCTTGGCGCTCATACTTACGTTTGGATGTCTCAATAATGGTGTCACATGAAATATAGATGCACTGGCTCGTTGACATCTTGTTTCTATTTCCTCTAGTCTACCGAGAAAATAGTCAGTAATGCTAAGAGATGAGCAGGCAGGTTTTCGGTCAAACAGATCCTGTACTGATCAGATAGCCTAGCCACATTACGTATTATAATAGAGCAAAGCATTGAACTGAACTCATCACTTTACATTGGATTTATAGACTATGAAAATGCATTTGACAGCATTGATAGGGAGGAATCTCTCTGGAAATTGATGGGGCACTATGGAATCCCACAGAAAATTATCACCTTAGTAAAGGCAACATATAAAGACTTGAAATGTCGAGTTCTTCGGGAGGGAAAGCTAACAGATGCATTTTAAATAAAAACATTTGTGCGACAGGGATGTCTTTTGTCGCCTCTCCTATTTTTACTGGCTATAGACTGGACTATGAAAACAGTAACTGCTAACACCAAGAATGTAATTCAGTGGACCCCTACAAAACAGCTTGATGATCTGGACTTCGCTGATGATATTGCCCTTCTGTCCCATTCACGGAATCAGATACAAGATAAATTAAATATACTTAATGCGAGATCACAACAGCTTGGCCTGAAAATCCATAAAGGAAAGACAAAGATAATGAGAATAAATCAGGCAAATAGTAATGTGGTTTGTCTTAATGGCACCCCACTCCAAGACGTGGAGTCGTACACTTATTTAGGCAGTAATGTAGATAAAGATGGAGGAACTGATAGAGATATTAAAATAAGAATACAAAGGGCAAGAGGGGCTTTCATAGCACTAGGGAATTTGTGGAGGTCAAAAGAAATTAAAAGAAATACTAAACTAAAAATTTTTAATTCTAATGTCAAATCAGTACTATTGTATGGGGCGGAAACATGGAGAACAACGAAGGCAATTACTAATAAATTACAGACATTCATTAACTGGTGCCTGCGCAGAATAGAGGGAATAAAATGGTATGATAAAATAACTAATGTAGAACTTTAGGAGAGAACTAAACAGGCTCCAGTGGATCAGGAGGTGAGGAAAAGACGCTGGCGTTGGATAGGGCACACACTGAGAAAACAGGAGAACAGCATAACTAGAATGTCTTTGCATTGGAACCCACAGGGGCATAGGAATAAAGGAAGGCCAAAAAACACATGGAGAAGAGAGCTGGAGAATTAGGTTAGAAATATTGGGAGGACATGGGGAGAGCTCCATGTAATGGCGAAGGATACAACGACTTGGCGTGAGTTGGTTGAGGGCCTATGCTCCATTGGGGGATAGAAAGGCAGAAGAAGAAGAAGAGTTCGCTGTGGAAAAATTTTAATTGAAAAAGGAGCCGCGACTAAGAAAAGTTTGGGAAGCACTGGTTTAACCGTCCACTTGTATACCTGTTTAATCACCTTCACCTGAAGGGATTACGTTGCCCGGTTTCGTGACGCTGCATCTGATTTCCACAGGCCTACAATTTTTATCTCTGCTACTCGTATGTAATCGAGACATCTGCTGAAACACCGATCTTTTATGCCAGAGACACGACCGTCAAGCACGCCCTCAGACCGACAAAAGTACTTTTGCCAATATTGAAACGCCGAATGCTCGTCGTCTTCTTTATTGTTTGTTCGTCCTGGCAGGGGTGGTTGGCACGTTGTGTTGTGGTTTCCAGCTGGGCTTTGATATCGTTCCTTTCTACCGGACACATTCTATTTCAGCAAATTCCTAATTAGTTACCTTTAACATGCTTGTTAGGGGCACTAGATCAACCCCCCCCCCCCCCACACACACACACACTCGCTAAAGGTGGCGCTGGGATCCACACGGGGAATGTATGTCCGAACTGGGCGTCACACCTGTTATTAAATCCTTTTTTTTTCAGCATTCAACATATATAGGACCGCATCCCCGCCCCATAATCGTTTACTCATTGGCTGACTGCACAGTGATTCACTTCTGTACAACAGGACTGGCTCTGAAAACTTGTCAGCAACTGATTTCTTTTATTCATGTTTCTCTCACCCCCCCCCCCCCAAGCATCACAGTTGCGCGTAATGACGTCTTCTACGATTCCACTAACCATTATGTTAGTGTAAACACGACCAATGTGGATACATTACTGGTTCTCTTAATCATGTTCTTGTGGTTACATTACTGATTTGTGTAATCATGCCCTATGTGGTTACATTACTGATTTGTGTAATCATGTCCTAAGTGATTACATTAGCGCCCTTTTAAAAGAAAATTCCGTCTGCAGTAAGAAATTCTCGGTTTTTTGACTTCTCCGAAGTCCCATTAAGCACATGAACTACATTGTAGATTATGAACATTCTTTGTAGAGGAGAAGGCAGGTGGAGGCAATCAAAGGCAATGCACAGTTTATCTATCTCATACTGGGATGACAGGGTATCATAAGTCCCAATGTGGGTTATGGGGCCCTGTTTGGGGTGGGGGATAATAGATTCACTGTCCCTAACTTTAACAGGCATGTCGTTAAAGCGACTAATTAGGGTTCAGCTGAAATCAGATGTATTGTGCCGAAAGAGGCAGATATCTCAGCCTAGCTGTAAACCACAGAGCAGCATGCCAACCACTTTTTTGAGTGCGAACTCAGAAGAAGAAGAAAAAAAAAAGAGGTATCCTTAGTATTTCACTAGCCCAGACAGATATTTCGTGGAGTGTTTTACCCTATAATCTATATCTGCCGAAGGACACTATAAAAACTCAATGATAACACTTGTGTAGTTTTGTAACCAGTGGCGAACAGGATAAAACTGAACCGGTTTGTAAAATGCTTGATAGATTAGATCCCCATTTCAAGGCGCATAACAGGAAGAAGCGGAAACTTATTCCAACCGACCTTTAACGCGGAGATGGTCCTGAATGCCATGTGCATTGTTTAACGTATAGAAAAGTATACCCTGAGATCCGTATATGATTGAGATAAATATAAACACTCAATTGATTACATAAACGCGAAGGGTTGTTGAGTACACAGGAAGGGCGTGTGTTCTAGTTGCCATGGTTTCTGGATACAGACATTCATCACACCATAACTTTGTTAGTTCCACTGAACCAACTCCCTGGTGTTTTAACGGCCCTGTCCTCTCCCCCTTAGATTACAGGTCCTGCTCGACGTGGACCCCTGATTCACGCATCCGCGCATCGATTCGATTGTCTGCTAAGAGTACACGCAACACTAGTTCCCACCCACTTTGGTCCTCAGAAAGTGGGTCAGGCCGGCCGACAAAAACCATTGGTTTAGCGGTAGTGAGAATGACATCTGAATTTGGTTGTCGGCGCTAAAGTACTTTTACAGGGGATGGAAGGATGGGGCGCCTTCTAATTAGAACTGCAATTTTTGTTACCCCCGTGCTTTTCTTAATAGACATTCGTTGAATATATATTATAAAGGGTAAGAGAGAGAGAGAGTTAAGGTGTTCAGTTGAATGTGTAATTTGTGGCTGCTATAAATAGATATCCCCTGTCTTATACAGAGCAATGGTTACCGCCACAGTACCACCCTTTTGTTTGTTCTTACCCCCGACGTCTCGTGTTCCAGCTAAAGTACACGGAATTAGGTCAGCCCAAATGTAGGTTACTAGGTCTCGTGGCAGACCGCCCTCGGGAGTTGATTTTCACTTTATTTGTTGATCTCAGTCGTCGTTTGGCGACAGCGGCAACGCTTTGTGACTGTGTGTTAAAGTCAGGCCCTAGTGTAGATCCCGGGATTATCTATGACAGTTCAGTAATTGTGTGTGTTGACGAGCAGCAGTATTTAGTTGGCTACTGTATGCCGCGGTTTTGGTTGAGCGCAGTCAAGATGGGAAATTGCAGTTGGTACTGTGCGGTCGTTATTCGAATTATTAGGACGTTTATCTGCGTGTCTTATGTTGAATGTGTTCCACCTTGAGTTCGCCTGACGAATGTGCAGAAGTACAGTATTTTTCTAAATATATCTTTATTTCTGATGTCGTTTGACGCGGGAAACAGTTCAACCGTGACGCAACTGTAAGCATCGCTGCTGTTTGATTTATGTTTTTCAAGCACAGACCAGGTTGCATCAGTAAATTGTTTGACTAATGTAATTCAGGCAGGAAGTTGACTTCTGATGAGGTTCGCTATGCGCGTTGGCCCCCTCTTGTCAAAATGTTGCAAGACGTGAAACGGAGGAGGAAAATCATACACGCCTACTCACGTAGGAATGTGTAACATTTTTTGTAATGCAGCGATTCTTCGATCTTACTGTGTGCTATAGACAAACGATAACATAGAGGTATCAGCCAGAGTTATGTTTTGTTGTCCTGGATAGTAACTGTTGTGACACATACTGGTTTTTGTTTACAACAGCCGATGCCTCTGTTCGGGCCTGCCTGTGTCTGAATGTTTCATGGGTATTTATGGCGCCAAAATGTCACCTGACGCCTATTTGATCGTACAAGACCATCGACTTTAATTGCGGCAATATGTCAGCTGCCTTACGACTAGTTGACGTTAGGTCGAGACATTTGACTTGATAAAGAGCAGTAATGAACTGTATTAAAATGTAAAGAGTGTCACAAGAACACATGCAGTGCTTACTTAATTAACTAACGTTTACGTAAAGTAGGCTTGTCAACGGGAAAAGATCTCACAAGAACACATGCAGTGCTTACTGAACGCTCACGTAAAGTAGGTTTGTCAGCAGCAGACGTACAGCAGACGGTACTATGAAGGTAATAGCGGCACCAACTCAGAACCGCAGCTGCATTTTTGCCAATTTGTCAAGAATGTTGGTTGGCTCTGAGTTAGGTTCGTTATGCAGATATTGCAGTGAGTATATTGCTGGGTCGATGACGATGCGGGTCGAGATGTGCAGACTTCTTCATCTGGCAGATCCTCACATAGCGTTTCTTTTGAGCTGTTTCCCATCAGTGGACGACCAGGAGGACAGCTCAGACTGCAGACAGATATCTACGTCAGGGTGAGTAATGCTGTTCTGTTTGTCCAAGTACATTGCATTGTCTGTTGTGGGCGTAATTCTTTGCTTGTGGTATGTTAGTGACCTTGTCGGGTCTTGTTTTTAAATGAAGTCTTTCTTTTTACATAGGATGTTGCTAAGTAGAGGATAGTGGTCGTGGCAGGGGCTGTAGTTAGGGTTTGAAATGTGAATTGCCAAGTCCCCACATATTAGAGGACACAGAACAATGATGTATGGTGCCCATTTATTTGTCAGAAAAGAAAAATATTTAAAAAAAAAAAAAAACACCCCGCTACAAAATTTGAACCCAGTAGACTTTCTTGATAAGCATGTAAAGTTACCCTTCTGCCAATGTTGTTATTACTCATCTGTATACCATAGTTCTGATGTCGTCACCAACGAGAAAACTACAGCCGCTTACCTCCCCTTAATTAATTTTTTTTAATGGACCAGAAGCATCAAGTGCATAGCTGGTTTGGCTCAGTATCGGGAGCATCGAAGACCTTCAGCCTCGGTGCCACGTACACCGTTAATCTGAGGGAGTATGAGGCTTTCCTGCCATCCCCCTTCTCGAACCCGAGACCGGACACGCGGGGAAAAAGGGGGGGGGGGGATTATCACCCGACGTCCTATGCGCTACAACTACACTGGAGTGTCCTTCGTCAACAATGAGAAACAAGAAAATCCGTCCCCACAGTTCAGTTCTTACAAGTTTAATTTCTCATTGCCATTCATTCTCACTGACGGTTACATACGTATATGTCAGTTACATACGTTTATAACAGTTACATACGTATATGTCAGTTAAATACGTATATGTCAGTTACATACGTATATGTCAGTTACATACGTTTATAACAGTTACATACGTATATGTCAGTTAAATATATGTCAGTTACATACGTTTATAACAGTTACATACGTATATGTCAGTTAAATATATGTCAGTTAAATTGAGTCGTCGGGGATAATTATATCTGCTGCAGCTGTCCATGTGACTGCTGAAATGTCTGTAGTGATACTACCTTGGTTACAAAACCGAAAGTAAAGGACCAGTTTCGCCCTAATAGTGCATTGGGCATACGATGCTAGACCCTTGATGGGTGATGTCCATATCACACCGGCCGCCTTTACTTTCCAGAATATGTCCACGTACCCATTTTGGCTGAGGTGACCTGAGAGAAAAGGTAACTGTGTGTGTTTGTGTGTGTGTGTATATAAAACCACCCCGATTCGTACTGAAACCCAAAACATTCGGGCCGACAGATAAAAATCTCGCCATGGCGCTTTGGTGGCTTTATGAGAACTCAAAGCTGAGAGGTAAGAATGTATAAAGTTTATTGCGTATCCTTTACAGCAGTTGGGTCGCGACCCATTTAAGGTCGAACAACCGTTTCACGGGGTCGCCTAAGACCACCGGAAAACACATATTTACTGAAGTTATGAAGTAGCAACGAAAACATTTTATGGTTGTAGGTCACGACAACATGATGAACTGTATAAAAAGGTCGCGGTGATAGAAAGTTTGAGAACCACTGCTTTACAGGACGTTGCAGAACCAGCCATATCATTTTATGGCTGTTTGGTTTAACTACGCAGTTTTACCTTCTGTAGCTTGTTATTGCCCTAAACGGTCGACGCTAAGTTGATACTATTGTAGAAATCAACGCAATGTGGTCTGCTGTCAGATCGCTAGCAGCTGGAATCGACCCGGATGCCTGAGAACTACGAATGGCGTACGCAACGCCGAAGATGCAAACACCGAGAAAAATTTGTGATAGACAATTAGGAGATGTGTATTGTTCCTCAGTGGAAATGAGTTTAAACTTGGCAGTGTATATACAAGCACGTTCATTTTATTATCGATTTTTTTTTTTTTTACTGAAGCTGTGTTGTGTTGTCTTTGTGTTTTCTTTCCCACTGACAGGCGTTGCTTGCTGCCAAATGTCTCAGCTACCTGCCACACGAGTCGGCTCTGTGGCTAAGTCGATGTGAACACTTCGTAATGCCGGGGTGCCGGGTTCGATCCCAGCTGCGAGCTATGCGCCTTGCGTTGGTTTCGACAGTGGTATCAGGGAGCCGACCGTCCAGTGGCAATGGCAAACTACTGGACGTAAATTTGCCTAGAGAAACCACACAACAGCCAGGGGCTGCCGGGGTTGGTTCTGCAACGTCCTGTAAAGGATACGCAACTAACCTAACATGCCACACGTTGATAACACAAACAGGCTTCGATCCAGTCCTCTCACGGGGCATAGAGCCAGTCAATGGACCCATCTTTCCAACAGTCCAGCGGCTAGAATACACAAATATTAACAGCTATCTATGTACTGTCTATCTATCTGTCTGTCTGTCTGTCTGTCTGTCTGTCTGTCTGTCTGTCTGTCTGTCTGTCTGTCTGTCTGTCTGTCTGTCTGTCTGTCTGTCTGTCTGTCTGTCTGTCTGTCTGTCTGTCTGTCTGTCTGTCTGTCTGTCTGTCTGTCTGTCCTGTCCGTCCGTCCGTCCTTCCGCCCGTCCGTCCGTCTGTCTGTCTGTCTCTCCGCCCGTCCGTCTGTCTCACTTCCTATGTCTCTGTCCTGTCTCTCTCATTTTCTCTCCTCTTCTCTCTCTCTCTAATTTCATCTCTGTCTTCTCTTCTCTCTCTCTCATTTTCTCTCTCCTCTTCTCTCTGTCGCACACATCATGTATTTCGAGACAACTTGAAGCAGTTAATCGAGTCTACCAGGCTTGAAGCAGTAATACAGTTGGACAGTACTTCTATCAGGCTTGAAGCAGTAATACAGTGGGACAGTACTTCTATCAGGCTTGAAGCAGTAATACCGTGGGACAGTACTTCTACCAGGCTTGAAGCAGTCATACAATGGGACAGTACTTCTATCAGGCTTGAAGCAGTAATACAGTGGGACAGTACTTCTATCAGGCTTGAAGCAGTAATACCGTGGGACAGTACTTCTACCAGGCTTGAAGCAGTAATACAGTGGGACAGTACTTCTACCAGACTTGAAGCAGTCATACAATGGGACAGTACTTCTACCAGGCTTGAAGCAGTCATACAATGGGACAGTACCTCTACCAGGCTTGAAGCAGTAATACAGTGGGACAGTACTTCTACCAGGCTTGAAGCAGTCATACAATGGGACAGTACTTCTACCAGGCTTGAAGCAGTCATACAATGGGACAGTACTTCTACCAGGCTTGAAGCAGTCATACAATGGGACAGTACTACTACCAGGCTTGAAGCAGTCATACAATGGGACAGTACTTCTACTAGGCCTGAAGCAGTAATACAGTGAGTGGGACAGCACTTCTACCATCTCCATTTGTTTTGTGGCTTCTATTAGCTGCATGACTTCTACATACAAGGACTATACCTTCAGCAGTATATTACCGCCAGCCAAAGATACGGTAGTGGATAGAGGCGCCTCTTGACGAAGGTCTTAGCTTGCAAACTGAGCCGTACAGACTGGATCCTGGCTCTGCATCCTAAGTGGGTACCCGGACTTCCTAAGATGTAAAGGCGGTCGGCGTGACCACATCATCCATCGAGTGCCGACTGGTCTATAAAATACAAGTTAAAAGGGTCCTACCCCCCCCCCCCTTTCCGCCCCTAATTTGTTTATTAGATTGCTGGTTCACAAAACATCATCCCAGAATGGCGTGGTTATTGGAATCTTGCCTTAACGGGTTGAGTGATCGATCTAACTTATGGATTAGTTCAGCATTTGTTGTTTGAGTGGCTTGTTTTCTGTAAGCTTCTGCGTCATGCTTGCCGACACAAACCCTGTCATGTGTGACCACACATCTGCAGACAGTTGTGTCCAGACGTCTGCATTTATTTGATGCAAAACATTCCTATTGATTTACACATCTTCAGTCATATGTGCCTCTCTTCACATCTTCAGGCATCTGTGCCCCCACATCTTCAGTCATCTGTGCCCCCAAATCTTCAGTCATCTGTGCCCCCAAATCTTCAGTCATCTGTGCCCCCAAATCTTCAGTCAGCTGTGCCCACACATCTTCAGTCATCTGCCCTCCCCCCGCATCTTCAGTCATCTGCCCTCCCCCCGCATCTTCAGTCATCTGCCCTCCCCCCGCATCTTCAGTCATCTGCGCCTACACAACTTCAACCTACACATTCCATCATATGTACATACACATATGTAGTCATCTATGCAGTCATGTGTACCCCTAAGTATACTGATTACATCATGCTACATGACATTGGCTTCATTTCTGATTCCTCAATACTAAGTTGTTTTTTAAACTCTGGAAGGGAGAGAGGTGTATTATTTCTATTTTGCGAACATTCCAGTCCACGCCGTGACGCCTGTTTGCCTGTCTTCCGCCGTGACGCCTGTTTGCCTGCCTTCCGCCGTGACGCCTGTTTGCCTGCTTTCCAGAACGTCAGGTTCTAGTCTGCATACAAGCGGATTTTATTTTTTTTTTTATGACTTTGGCGTCCAGATCCACCAAGTCTAAAATTGGTTATCGGGAAATATCCGGAAAAGTAAAGGCGTTCAGTGCGATGTTCACCAGTCTGGCACCATGCTTGCCATGTGCCCTTGATGCGAACAGGCGGTGTCCTGTTCAGTATACTTCTGGTGAATCCTACCAAGTGTGCACGGTGTAGAGGCGGACGTTGTAAGCTACAAGCCACGTCAGCCCCGTAGACATTCACACTGAGAGAGAAGATGCCGCGATTATACGTCTGCATAATGAGGTGTTGAAGTGCGAAACTTCACTCAGTGCTTGTCTAAGGCCTGGGCTTAGCCACTCCCGTAGATAGGAGCTGAGATAACACGTTTTGTCACGGACTTAATGGCTGGTGTGAGGAACGCGTACCCATTCAACCAACGCTGACCCCACTCCGCTCCATATACACAGAGACGTATCGCGTTACCAATGTCACCCGATTAATTCAGCTGTTTTAAGTGCACCTGGCTGTTTGTTCGTTTACTCTCACAAGGTTACAGCAGCTGCCGATGTAGGGGAATGGCGGCAGCAATAAAATTTCATGTGTTTTGCTTTTCACGCTTGTCACATATAAACAAACACCTTTTACAAGAAACAGTTCAAAACACTGTGTTTATCATATTGCTACCAATGCCAGAGTGAAAAGTACAAATTTAGACAACATAAATGTTTACGACGAATTCTAAATGTGAGAAGAAAAGACGTGATCAGAAACGACAGTATCGGGGATAGGAATGGTCGTAACCATTGTTCAGCTGCATTAAGAGACAGGAGATGGACTGGCTGGAAAATCAATCAAGACTACCTCAGGATAGTACACCTCAGGATAGTACACCACAGGATAGTACACCACAGGATAGTACACCTCAGGATAGTACACCTCAGGATAGTACACCACAGGATAGTACACCACAAGATAGTACACCACAAGATAGTACACCACAAGATAGTACACCTCAGGATAGTACACCACAAGATAGTACACCACAAGATAGTACACCACAGGATAGTACACCACAAGATAGTACACCTCAAGATAGTACACCTCAGGATAGTACACCACAGGATAGTACACCACAGGATAGTACACCACAAGATAGTACACCACAGGATAGTACACCACAGGATAGTACACCACAGGATAGTACACCTCAGGATAGTACACCACAAGATAGTACACCTCAAGATAGTACACCTCAGGATAGTACACCACAAGATAGTACACCACAGGATAGTACACCACAAGATAGTACACCACAGGATAGTACACCACAGGATAGTACACCACAGGATAGTACACCTCAGGATAGTACACCACAAGATAGTACACCACAAGATAGTACACCTCAGGATAGTACACCACAAGATAGTACACCTCAGGATAGTACACCGCAAGATAGTACACCTCAGGATAGTACACCACAAGATAGTACACCACAAGATAGTACACCACAAGATAGTACACCACAAGATAGTACACCACAAGATAGTACACCACAAGATAGTACACCACAGGATAGTACACCACAGGATAGTACACCACAGAGAGTCCTGTCACTTCAACACAATAGAAGCAGAGCCAGGGGCCGCCGACGTAAAGGGTAGACTGTCTGTTTTGTTTTAGTATCCAGAAGCCATGAGTTGCTAACCTTTAGGCTCGGTATTATGGATGTCGCAACCTTTCGGCCTTAATTCCACTGTATATACAGTAAACATGGGAGAAATGTGGCTTTTCTGCCTACCCCCGGGAGTGAATCCGGACCACAAGGAGTTCGTCACCCGGTCACCGCGCAATCCTGTTTAGCCAACTACGCTAGAGAGCTGGGCGTAGAGGGTAGATAAGTGGAGTGTCTAAGCCACGAATACGTGCATCTGAGTTGCACATACCAAGGTTCTCACCAGATGCCTGTTCGAAACCTGACTCCGAAAGACAAACAAGGACTAGAGAAAAGAAGAAGTAAAAGAAAATGTGTTGCCGGGTATCTTCCGCATACTCTAACCAAACGTAAGACGTACAGTCACGCATAAGCAGGCTGATTGATGCACTTAAAGAGCAGCCAAACACGCATAATCTACACACGCATCAAGTCCAAATACCGAGATAGCGTTGTCGTTGGCTCCTTTATTCGTTTGGTCTTTGTTCTTATGCTCTGGACTGTAGTGTTGTTGATGTTGAAAGCTTGTTGGTTGGAGTTAACGCTTGTATGGCTTGAGGATTGAGGGCGTGTAATGACTTGCTTCCATGCTGGTCGGCGAGCAGTGAATGCACTATTTCCTGCATGTTCTGTGAGCTTTTTCCGGCAGTGAGTGCAAGACGTGGGTGGTGATTTTTTTTTTTTTTTTTTTATCTGGGGGGGAATTGCGTAGATTCTCGTGCAAAAGTATCAAACTATACGAAATGTGGAACCAGTTAGCTTCACAGAGTCACAAATATAACAATTAAACGTTGCGGTTAGAGAGCATTCATCAGCACACAGAAATATACAATAAACAAAAATACACAAAATCATTAAAAGATTAAAATGATTTTTTTTATGTGGTAATACTTTGATACGCCTACAGTGCACTCGAGTTATTCGTCCCAAATAAATAGTTGCAGTTCTGGGAGGGCGGGACACACAAGATAGGGGACATTATTAAACTGCGATGGAGCTTTACAGATATGAAAAGAAGAACTAGTCAGCCTGACATTATCACACACACAACTGGTACAGTCTTGGAACGTTAGCCTGGATGTGTAGTAGTTGAGTCTTCACTGCAGCGGAGATGAATCCTGACTTTCTTAGCGAAACTAGCATCTGGCCAGGAAGACTCACGTGGGGATGAAGACGTATCTTGGCTGGTGTGAAATCCGACCTTGACCCATCGTCGTCTCCTCTCCATGATATAGTTCCTCTCCGCGAACAACAACACATTGGCTCACACACTTGTATACACGTACACGTGCGCGCGCATCCTTTGTACTTGAGTTGTCCCAACTCAGATACTTACTTAATTAGTCGACCCCCGTCCATCTTGGGGTTTAGAGCAGACATGTCAAACTGAGGGTCCCCTGAAGGTCACGTGAGTCATATTTGTGTCGTCATAAAGGCCACACAACAATTAATTGGGGTCTTTTATTAAAAATGATCGCAGAATATTTCGTTTTTGCGAGCCGCAGGTTTGCTTGCAAACGGCCACATGTGGCCCGTGGTCCGTCATTTTGACATGCCTGGTCTAGAGGTTTGCCAGAAAGGATGATCGCCAGACTTCTTTATCAACAACTTTCCAGGGCTTTGTTCTATTCCAGTCCTCTTTGAGTCAGGGACAGTCGGGTGTTGACTTCCCAGCAAACCCAGGGTTATCCTGGTAGTCTGCTTCCCTGGTTCTTGGCCTCTCATGTCTGTTTTCTTGGCGGATACTCTCCCATTCTGCAGATATGTCTTCGTAGCTGTGACGGATCCACTCGCATTTATAAGGTATGGGTTTTAAGATCATGACGTATTGTCTTGTTGCGAACTTTGTCCCTTCTTGTCACTTGGGTAACCTTTCTCAGATACCTCATTTGTGGGGCACTGGAGCTGGCACATATTGTCTGGTTGCGAACTGTCTCCCATCTTGTTTCCGGGGCCAACTTTGTCAGATACCTGATTTCTTAGGACTGAAGCTGGCTTCTGTGAGCTTTTGTCATTGCCCATGACTCACACCGTAGGTCAGGACTGACACTTGCAACCATAGGGCTACCAGTGTATACCAGATTCGCCACTGACGTACAAAAGGTCTTTACTTTCGTAAATTACGAAACTTTTATTATCTGCCTTTTCTTTCAGAGCCTTCTAGTTCATTCTATATTCATTTATTTATTCATTCCTGTTATCAGTTCGAAAGCACTGATCCCTATTTCGGGGGTAATCCATGTCCTTGCGCGATGCTGACATCATTCGGTAAGCGCCAATGCCATTGCGTCCGCGAACATAATCCCCTGATCAGAAAACTGCACAGGCACTTCCGTGGAAAACGTTCAGTGGCATAATTAATATCAACTGCACAGACAATCGCTGTAGTCAGTTTGAGTAGCAGTCCCCAAACAGCGGCTGTTTCAGGGAGGAGGGTATTTTAAAATGTTTGTAAAATATAATTTTATTTTCCTGGACACTGCACTATTTTTGCGATATCTCTCTACTTTCTCTTCTTATCGACTCATTATTCCTCCGCTGCGTACATTACTTCAAAACACCATTAACCTGTAAGACATCGGGTATTTTAAGTCTAAAGGGCTCCGCCGGAGAAATTGATTCTAAAATGGGTGCCGTGAGTCAAATCACTTGGGAACCGCTAAGCGAGAGTTATGCATTGTCTAATTATATAGCACAGGCTTTGTGTAGGGACGGTGGCATATAAGGTCATGGGTCGCCTACACAAAGAAAAGCCATTTGGAAAGGGGGGGGGGAGGTTTCAGTGAGTCTAAAACTTATGAAAAGTGCACAGCTACGATAAAACGTTCAGGTCCCTTTACACGCCAGTGGCGCGACGGGCTAGAATCGTGTTTGTATTGATCAACGTCTGTTCAGGCCAGACCATCAGGTGGGCTGCGCGTTTCCGTTGCCGGCTCTCCATGGTTCCCTATAGCCTGATGTGCACACTTTGCTCCCTTCCTAGTTGTCTGATCAATTGTATGAATAAATCTTTTGAGAGAGAGAGATAGAGAGAGAGAGAGAGAGAGAGAGAGAGAGAGAGAGAGAGAACTATACGTGGTGGAATGGTGGAGGAGAGAGGTTAACTTAGCGCCTTTGCACATTTTCTAGGGTGAAGCAAGGAGGCTCAGCAGACCACCACTAAACATTATCACAGGCTCACCCCCGCCCCTGAAAATGGGGTCTGGCGCCTCCCCCCCCCCCAACCTCCAGCAGCTATGGGGCGGGGGGGGGGGGGGGTCGGAGGTGTAATCAAGTTATTTTCATTTAACGGACGTACTTGTGTAGTTGTGTTAAGTTGTCTGCAAGCGAAATGGTTAATCCACTGTTAGGTATGAGACAGTTCTATGGTTGGCTTGTGTAAAATAGAAGTAAATAGAAACAAGTGTGACTCCAAAAGTGTATCACGAGGGAAAGCCGTTGGCACACTGAATTTCCATTCTTCTCTCTTCCCCCCCCCCCCCCCGCACCTTTTAAATGGACGCAGTCACTAGAAAAGAACATGACATTTGATAATCTAACAGCTCTCTGTATTGTTGCCTTTCCACCAGTCTTCACTCAGTACACTATCCGATTCTTTCAGGCACTCAACAAATAGCTGGAATATAGAAATATGTTCAGTCGCCTCCTCTTCCTTCTTCTTCTTCCCCTCCTCTTCCTTCTTCTTCTTCTCCTCCTCCTCTTCTTTCTCCTCCTCCTCCTCTTCTTTCTTCTTCTTCTTCTTCTTCTTCTTCTTCTTCTTCTTCTTCTTCCTCCTCCTCCTCATTCTCTTCTTCTTCCTCTTCTTCTTCCTCCTTCTCCTTCTTCTTCTTCTTCTTCTTCTTCTTCTTCTTCTTCTTCTTCTTAGTTGCAATGGCAAACTAGTGAACGTAAAATTTGCCCAGAAAAACCACAACAGCCAAAAAATGCTGGGGTTGGTTCTTCAACATCCTCTGCACAGTTAACTTTTTAACCTGTTTGTTTGTTTGTTTTAGTATCCAGAAGCCATGAGTTGTTAACCCTAGGCTCGGTATTATGGATATCGCAACCTTTCGGCCTTGATTCCATTGTAAATACCGTAAATCTGGGAGGAAATGTGGCTTTTCTACCTACCCCTGGGAGTGAACCCGGACCACAAGGAGTTCGTCACCCGATCTACGCTAGAGAGCCGGGCAACTTTTTAACCTGTAAATGCATTTAAAATTATAACCCTTTTCTCGATGTCGCCAAATACAAACAACACAGAACGTGTACAAAAGAAAACCTTGGTTGTTTGCTTCACTGTTGGTGACGTCTTTCACAATTTTACGGACAACCTTGAAAACATTCGCAGTGATAGGTAACTTATGAATAATACTAGATTCTCCGCTCAACAGTGCTGTTACTTGATAGGCCATTCTCTTAGTGCTTATGCATATCATCATCACCCTGTGCCTCGCCGGTAAGCGTAGATAAATGCCCATTCACATGTTTGTGAAAGTCTCCAATTAGGTCTGTTTTCCTTGTTCCCGTTATTGCGTTTGGTCAACACTCTTGGTATTAACCGTGTCCTATCTTTCCGTTGACTTTTATTCATTGTATAATTTAGAAGGGTTGAACTGGGCTTTTGTGGTATAATTTAATACTAATAGTAGTAGTTTTAAGAATAGAAATAATAATAATAATAATAATAGTAATGATAATAATAACCGCGGAACTTCTGCTGCTACTGCCCCCCCCTGCCCCCCCCCCACATTCATCTCCACCTCCTCACCTAATGACTGCGTGTTGAGTCCGGATGTTCTGCCTTGTAGACACGCAAGGAAAGACCTGCACGTTCAACTACAAGTCCCTTGACTCTCGATAGTTTAGTTTCAGTACACCCGTATCTTGGTTAAATTGTATAATGAGAAAACTGACGCACACATTGGGATTCTGGCAGGTGCTGGGCGGGTCGTGCACTGAGTTCACACTCACTTAGTGGGTGTGTTTTCGTATAGTTTCAAGTGTGGTGAAGATGGTCATTACATAACTCTTTTTTCTTCTTATAGCTGTCTCTGTCCACCTCTGCTTTTCCTTCATCCTTCGGTCCCTCTCTTTCTCTTTATGTGTATTTCCTTCTCTATTTTCCTCACGCTCTCTTTATGAATGTCTCTCTCTCCCACCTCTTTATTTGTTTTCTCTCCCAACCTCTCTCTCTCTCTCTCTCTCTCTCTCTCTCTCTCTCTCTCTCTCTTTGTCTTGCTCGCTGTCACTCTCCAAGTGTCTATATTTATGTCGCTTTAAGGTCTGATATCCATGTTATCGATGTCTTTTATTTTATGTCTTAAATGTACACGATGTGTCTTCTACTTGTTATTTCATTCTAGTCTCTCATCCCCCCTCCCACTTATGTCTCTCTCTATGTGTGAGTCTGCCTGTCTCTGTCTTCTCTCTCTCTCTCTCTCTCTCTCTCTCTGTCTAGCTTTCTCTTTCTCTCTCTCTCTCTTTCTCACTATTGCTCTCTCTCTCTCTGAGTCTGTCTCGCGTACTCTCTTTCTGTCTGTCTCTGTCTGTCTCTGTCTTTCTCACTAATTCTCTCGCTTTCTCTCTCTCTCTCTCTCTCTCTCTCTCTCTCTCTCTCTCTCTCTCTCTCTCTCTCTCTCTGTGAGTCTATCTGTCTCGCGTTCTCTCTTTCTGCCTGTCTCTGTCTTTCTCACTAATTATCTCGCTTTCTGTGTGTCAATCGCTGCGTCTATCGCACTCTGTCTCTCTCTGCTTCTCTCCCCTCTCCCTCCTTCCCCACCACATTTCCCCTCTCTCCACCGCCCCGCCCCTCCCCTCCAAAGCGTCGCGTGTGTAACTTTCAATGTAACCAGCAGACGTTGTTCAGGACCGTCAACCATTTCCTCACACTTTCTGACTGAAGCACCCTCTTTGAAATATACTTCAGTGGCGCCAGCAGTCCTTAAGATTTCTCTTCCGTTTCTGTGATATTTTTAGTCAAGATCACCCTCTGTTTCTTTTGTCCTGTAGTTTCGAATAAAAGTACTTTTTTTTAATACTGTCTAGCTTATACAGGTTAATACAGTCTTCTCAGCTCTATTTGTATTATTATTAAACACTTAAACAAGGTCTGGCCCCTTGAGTGGACCCTCCCCCTTAGAAAATTTGTGTTGGTGCCTCTGTAGAGATGCATTGATGTATAGTTTGACCTAGGCTAGACACTATGAGACTTATTTTCCATAATATTATAATGTGTTAAAGTAAAAGTAAAGCACCCTTTTCCACGCCTTTAGGCGTATTGGGCATATAGGGCTAGATCTATATTTTGAAGACCAGTCAGCACTTGTTGGGCGATGTGGTCAGCATCACGACGGATACCTTTACTTCTCTGGTCTCCACCTCATACCCATTCAAGGCTGGATCGACCTCAAGGTAATTTTTGAAAAAAGTCATGAACCGAACCCACGACCTTCCTATTCGCAGGCGAGCCTCTAGCAGCTACACCTGATGGCTGCCTTATATTTTGTTGGGTGTGATATATTTTGGTGCTGGTGACACTTGTGCAAGAATAATGACAAGATAATTATCTAGTAAGGAGGTGTGGCATACATTGTTATATGTGATGGCCTAATATTTCACATTCAAATGTTAGTATCAAACATATGATGCATTAATCTGAAGTCTTAAATGCTAACAGTCTGTTTGTGTTGGCATCACTGGCATCTGCCTTATGCATTTGATACATATGTATGCTGCTGTTGGATGTTGCCAGGACTGCTTATGTTTGACTTTTCATTGAGCACAGTGGTGGGCATTGTGTGTGTGGTTTTCACTAACAAAGGAGTCGACTAATTATAGGGTCACCTTTTTGTGATGAATGTATTTGTGATTGATAGTCTGTTAAACTGCTGAAAAGCCAGTATTTATGGTCAATAATATAGTTTTATAACCTTCATAAACTCGTTGTTCCTTTGTTTTATCCAGTCACGGTTTTTACAAATTTTCTTTTTTAACTATACACCGCATGCCTATAGTATTAATTATCTGGGTAATAGCTAACTGTGAACTTCATTTCTTAATAAAGATTAGTTAGTTAGTTAGTCTTTCCTCTTGTGTCGAGTGCGGCACATAGGGCAGAGGTCATGACTCTCCATGCATGGCGGTTCGTTGCAATCCGTTGTAGGTCTTGGATGTTTGAGTGGCCCATGAGCGAGCCTTCCCTGATGATAGTTCTACGTAGATAGGGTTTCCCTTGGTCTTCCACGAGATCTTTTTCCCCTGTGGTGTCCAAATGAGGGCTTGGTAAGGAAGTCTTGATTTATCCATTCTAAGGGCGTGGCCGACATAGTTCCAGCGGCGTTTTCGTATAAAATTAGACACATACTCTTGCCTGGATTCTTGCCTTATTTGTGTATTTGTTCGGAAATCTGACCATTTGAAATTTAGTATTCTTCTAAGGCATTTATTTTCAAAACTGTCTAATTTTGTGTCTAGAGTTTTCGTTGATTTCCAGCTCTCGCATCCAATAAAGATTAAGATAGAAGAATTCAGAATTAGATATGGGAAAATCTAACTACCTTTAAGACTTACTAGCGATACTGTGTACATTTTTTATGGCAATATGTTAAATCCTAAAACTGGATCTGTGTTGATAACTGTCTCCAAAATGTGCCAGTCAACAGATAATATTGTATGGCCAGTTGGGTTGATCCATGATAAGGTATCAAACTGGGATTGTGTTTGCTGTGTGCAAAGTGTTTGCAGTCCTTTTTGTTAGTTGATATGTTTGGTGTGTCAGCTACTGTTCTCTGTGCAAACTGATACTGCATGATTATTTAGACAGCTGATTTTGCATTTTGTTGCTTAGATTGTATTATGTAAGTTCTTGCATAATAATCTCATTAAGTGTTTGCATAGCAGTTTACTGTAGTTGAATAGTTATAAACATAGCACTGTTAATGATATGTGCAATGTGCATATCAGTTCCTTGGATATGTTGAGTTAGCTGCATGCTGTCTCTAAGACTTCACAGACCAGCTGTAACATTATTGTCTGCTGTGTGGTTTTTCTAGGCAATGTTATGTTCAGTAGTTTGTCATTGCTTTCTGAGCAGTACAATATTCACTGATTGGTCTATATATTATAGGTCTTGCCCATGGGGTGATGTTGACCACATCAACTCCCGACTACTGATGGGTCTTTCAAATATAAGTCTAGCCCTATATGCCCAATACGACTGAAGGCATGGAAAAGGGTCCTTTCCTATTTTTAAATTTCATGCTCAGTACGCGTATTGGCAAGGCAAATGATCTTTAAAAAGAATGGGGTCTTTACAATATTCACATGCTGTCAAAACCAACACAAAGCAGTCTGCTAGCAAGTAGCTTCAGCTAACTTTGAACCCTGGTACATCAGGTTTCTGAAACTATGTTCACAACTGTTAAGACACAGTCGGCAACCTTAGATGTGTACTTGGATGTATATTGTTTATGACATACCTGTCTTATAGATAGATGTCTTGTCGATTTAATAACATAGCTGTGTCCTTAATTTACAAATGGCCTTATAGATTTCTTACCACTGTATATGTATGTCCTTAAAGAATAAAATAAGGGCTTTTGAGCTGAAATGCTATACAGAGGTTCTCAGAATACCATGATGTACTGAAGTGTTTTATTTCTGTCTTCCCCAGTTCTACAGTACCATGGCTAGTGGTCACAAAGTCAGCGAGGGCATTCTACTGGGGATAGGAAACCCACTTCTGGACATCAGCGTGTACGGGGATGCTGATCTTCTGGCAAGATATGGGCTGGAGGAAAACAACGCTGTGCTGGCTACACCGGAGCAGCATGAGCTGTTCCACGAAATTGTGGAAAAGTACAATCCTACTTATGTAGCTGGTGGAGCCACTCAGAACAGCATACGGGTGGCGCAGTGGCTGCTGCAGACACCTAAAGCTACCACTTTCTTTGGTAGTGTGGGCAATGACAAGTTCAGGCATATCTTGGAGCAGGTTGCACAAAAGGTTGGGGTGAATGTAAGATACCAGGTCTGTGAAGGAGAAGACACAGGGAGATGTGCCGCAATCATTATTGGAGAAAATCGGTCTCTCATTACAGAACTAGGAGCAGCAAAAAAGTTGTGTGTTGATTATGTAAGGCAGCCAGAAAATTGGGCTTATGTGGAAAAGGCCAGGTTTTTTTACGAAGGCGGTTTCTTGCTGTCTGTAAGTCCAGAAGTTGTTTTAACAATAGCTCGTCACAGTTCTGCTGCCAGAAAAACTTTGGTGATGAATCTCCATGCCACGTTCTTGTGCAAGTACTTTGCTGATCCAAGTCTGGGGCTTATGGAGCATATTGATGTCCTCTTTGGCAATAGTGATGAAGCTAGGGAATTTGCTAAAGAAGCAGGCTTTGGCACCCAGGATGTCAAAGAGATTGCTCTGAAAACATCCTTACTCCACAAGGTGAATGCTGATCGCCATCGTATCATTGTAATAACTCAAGGCAAAGATGCAACCATTGTGGCAACGGAAGGAAGAGTGGAAGAGATTCCTGTCAAGCCAGTGGATCCTTCCATCATCGTAGACACAAATGGCTGTGGAGATGCTTTTGTTGGAGGCTTTTTGGCACAGTTGGTGCAGGACAAGCCTCTGTCCGAGTGTCTGAGATGTGGGACCTATGCTGCTCGAGAAGTTATTCGGCACTTTGGGTGTCAGTTTCCCCAGTATCCTGACTTCGTCTAGGATGGGCGGTTTCCCCAGTACCCTGACTTCGTCTAGGATGGGCGGTTTCCCCAGTACCCTGACTTCGTCTAGGATGGGCGGTTTCCCCAGTACCCTGACTTCGTCTAGGATGGGCGGCCTCTTTTCATAATGTTTTTATTGTGCACATCTCACAATTGATATTGACTAATGTAATATTTTATATTGATTGTATTACTCTTATTTTTGTTTAATACTCAGACTTTTTCCCCAGTAGTACAACAGTTTATTTTATGAGAAAATATTTGTGATGAAATATATATATAGTTAGAAAAACCATTTAAACCACCTCTTTTATTTAGAGATGAACAATGCGATGAACAATTTGAGTGAGCAACGATGACACATTTACATTTTTGCTCATTTTCTTGCAAGCAATGTGCCTTACAATATATGAACAAGTCTATCCTCACTTCCTACTTTTTTCTTTAAATTTAGTTATATTTTCATATTTTTTGAAAATGTTAATTTATTTTCCTTTAAAAATTGTTGTTGAACTAGTTTATGAGAACCTTAGCCATTTTGAATTTAATTTCTATTTGTACTTTTTGTGTCATTGACTGAGATACAAAGAATAATTGCTTTTTTGTTTTTAACAACTACTATCAGTATGTTTTCATTTTATTGCTATTGTCTATAATGAATTTTTGAATTTTTTTTTTTTTAAATCTCAAACAAATATCAACATGCAATGATGATGCAAGAGTTTATTGAGTGCCTACATTTTTGGGAGATTGTATCTGAACCGCTCCACCACAGTATCCCAGTCGAATTTTTGTATTCAAAGTAAACCAAAATAATATATAGGGATAGAATACATGATCACATCCTGTTTTTTGTTTTGTTTTTATAATAGAGTAGATGTAGATTTTTTTTTATTAAGGTTATGTATGTATGTCTGATCAGAACTTGGCCTTAAATTTTTTTCAGTACCATAAATGTTAATTACTAGCTTTATTGATGAATCAAGGTGCTCATTTGTAGTATTGTAGATTATATGTGCCTGTTAACTTAGATTGTATCAATTTTTCATTTTCACCATTATAGATTATGTAGAGATGTTCATTTTAGCAAATATTTCATGAAAATTTCACGTGAAACATTATATGTTATGCAGGTATGTTTTCTTTTCATAAACTATACAATATTGGGCATTTTTTTTACATCATACACCTGTATAAAGATTGGAGGGGGGGGGGGGGGGAACTTAATTTGGACTTCAAAACATTATTGACTGTAGCAGCAGAGATACATAGTGACCTCAAATATGGGCAGTGACAGTAGACACATGGACAGCACAGAAGCATGAGAGGCTGATATTGATATAAAAGTTACACAGTGGCATGAAGGATTGACTGTGGAATGAGTATACACAGTGACGTCAAAATGTGGGCACTGGCATCAAAGAGGATACCCTGTGACATGAAAGGCAGAAAGGGGCATTACTATATAGAGTGACATGAGAGGTGGACAGTTGCATCACTATATAGAGTGACATGAAAGGTGGACAGTGTATTAGTGTACACAATAATATGAAACCTGGTCAGTGACATAACAGAAGATGCACATTGATTTGACAGATGGACAGCTGGTATATACATTATGTTTTGAAGCAATATTAACTGTCAGCGAGTTTCCTAGTTTATCTCAAGTCTAGAGTTTCTCCAGGTTTGGCAATGTTTGATTATAAGTTTACATCATCTTATGTAACAAGATTATTCACCATCTTGTGTAATAAATTTAGTGACTCAAAAATGGCATATAGTAAGATCTGCGTCTTCGTAGAAATCATCTATAAACTGTCCTATTTCATCAACACCTTATATTTGGGTGTACATTTATATTCTTTATTTGTATATGTCATAGAGTTACTTCACTCTTTCGGTACCGAAGCTCAGTTAAATTAGTTATAAATCAACACATGATGAGTTCCAGAGTACCAGCAGACAGAAAGCTCATCATATTCACAGATAGGAGACTATTTTGACAGGACCTGGGAGCAAACATTGGTGATCAATTCACACTTGCAGGTTTTATATTGCTAATTGTGTGGGTTCTAAGGCCCCGTTGTAGGGAAAACAAGAATAGTCCCACTGCCTCCCCAACAGGCAGGTCATAGGAGTCGACTAATTGATAGCTTCTTCGAAGTTAGAGTACATCTGCCTGAGAGGCAAGGAACCAAGTGTCTGCTTACAGATAAGCCAGATCTGTGAAATGGGTGTGCCTAAATAGAAGGCACACAGACCTCACTGCATACACGCTGACTGACACAAAACTAGGAAGAGTGTGGAGTTGGAGGTAATGTTGTTCCTCCTACCTCATCTTTTGATCTTTTAATTATTTTTTAGAGAAATAGTTGAATGTTTCTGGCATGATGTTGGCCACATCACCCATCATGTGATGATTGGTGTATCAAATCTGGGCCTAGCATCATCTACCCAGTGTGCCAATTGTTTGGAAAGGGTCTTTTAATTATTTTTACTTAAATGTCTAAATTTTTCTTATTACATATCAGTTCATAGTTGAGTATCATATGTTTATTTTGTTTTTTCTTTTATTTCACCCCATCTTAGGGGCTCTGAAATTTTGGAGGGAATTCACGACAAAGTCCAATATTATGGTGGAGGTGGAAGGGGGGGGGGGTGTTAGTCAGTGTTTATTTCACACCCTGACACTCCCATACTGTTGGACTTACCTGGCAATTCCCAACGAAATCTTGGAGCCCCCGAGATAGGTGAAATAAAGATAAGAACTGTTTGTAGAATTCTTTTAGTTCATTTTTCCTTGTAGCCATATATTCCACTGTAAGTTTATTTATTTATTGATTATATTAGTCAGGGATTTTTCAATGCATGGTTCCATTTGTTAGCAATATGATCTCAATTTATAGATTCTCAACCCATATTTTTTCTGCTCTGTGATGTTGGTTTTGATACCTTTGATTAAACAAAAAATCAACTTTATACTTTGATGTTGGCTTTGATAATTTTGGTTAAAAAATATACTTTATACTTTGATGTTGGCTTTGATAATTTTGGTTAAAAAGTAAACTTGGTACTTTGTTGTTGGCTAGGGTAATTTTGCATGTTGCCCGGCACCTGTGGCTTAGATGTTGCAAATGAGGTTTTGTAATTCCAAGGTGCTTGGTTCAATCCCAGCTGTGGGCATTTTGTCAGCAGACCAGCTTCCATTGATTTTTAGTGGTATCGAGAGTCGGCCATTCAGAAAGCAGTGTCGAACTGCTAAAGTTGCCTAGTAAAATCACAAACAGCCCCAAAAATAATAGGGTTTGTTCTGCAACATCCTGCAAACAATACACAGCAAATGTTTGTTTTTTTCCCCGGGGGTGTAGTTTATTATTTGCTGAGTGGCATGATCCCACAGCAAGATGAAGCTGATGTTAACAGTTATGTTGATGGCCAGAAATAGGAAAACAAGACAAAATGACATTCTAGGTTAAGTGTAGTTTTTTTGTTGGACCTGAATTCTGTTGCCTGGTTGTGTAATATTGAATATATGTTTCAGAACTGTAATGGCATATTTGGGTTTGTGTGCCATTGTGCTCTGTATGGGTTAATGTACATACTTTCTGAGGAAGAGTTAACTGTGCATGCGGGTTGATTTGCTCTTATGTTGTAAATGGGATGATGTACGCTAATGTTGCAAATTGGTTGAATTACCATATTGCTTTGTGTGGGCTAACAAAATATAAAAAATATTACTTAAGCATGCAGTAAGTGTACATAAATTGAATGCGCCATATTGTTGTAAATTGGTTAGAGTGACTCAGTATGTCATAATTTACCTGAATTAATGTGCCATTTTGTTGTAAATTAGTTAGTGTGACACAGTATGTCATAATTTACCTGAATTAATGTGCCGTAAAGTTGTAAAGTAAATCCCAGACTACTACTTCTTCTTCTGCTTTCAACATCAGCCATGTTGCACATTTATTTCATTCTGGATCACAAATAGGATTGTGCATCTGAGGTCACCGCCGTCCCTTACAGCTTCTCTTGTGGTGTAGCTCTCCCTGGGCCAGATCCACAGTCTTTGCTGGGAGTAGTCAGGGCAATTGTGCAGTATGTGCTCAGGGTTCTGTCTTTCTGCTCGGCAATCACAGGCAGCAGATTCTTTTATGTCTATCCTGTACAGGTGTGTTCTAAGACCACAGTGTCCTGTCGGTAACCTAAAAATTGATGTTTGTTCTTTCCTGTTGTTGGTTTATGCTGTCACTCTCTGGTTTGTAGTCTCCATTCTGCCGTCTCCAATTCCCATGGAAATACTCCTTTAGGGCTGTTTTGGTTTCCTTGTAACCCTGTATTGGATTAGGTTGTGGAAGATTGCTCCCAGCTTTTGCCAGCACATGCTGTCTCATTTCCTTGAATACCACAGTGGGCTGGTATCCACTGCATGACCAGTTCTGCTTCCTTGGAAAGTGAGTCAATGCTGATCCATAGATCTGCAATTAGTTTGTTAATATTCACTAACAGTTTAACTCATTATGTCCTTTACACATCTTAAGTTTCTGTGCAGTCTCCGTCTACTTTGTGACATGCCAACACAGAACCTGCATGCAAATAGCTATTTCTTCAAAGAATGAATAACATCATCAGGTCTGTCTCACCATCTTCTGAAGCTTTAACTCTCTGGAACCTTCATTACTTCCATACACAGCACAAATGTTCACTGGTTCCCTTTTCTGCAGCCAGAAATTGTGTAGCAATTCGCTGTTTGTAAAGCATGTCTCCAATCCCATTTTAACAGATAGTTCAGCTGTTGGAATACGGTATGATGACAAATATATAGTGCAATATATTTCAGATTTGAAGTGTGTAAAATGTTGTTTCTTTGTTATTCATTATTTGCTGAAAAAATACTTTCTGAATGCCTTTTAAAGTTGCTATTTTACTTAAAGGTTTGCCAGATCTGCTACCTGTATGTTTCTTTACTAGTGTTAAGATAGTACAGTTTCACCTTCTGCAAGCATGCAGTCAGTTCACATCATTTCTTGAATCTTTTCTTCTTCCTTTGTTCTTTCTGTTTTTTTTTTTTTTTTTTTTTTCAAATCATAAAAGTTGATGAAAATCACATAGATCTAAAGCAAAGAACAAAGATGTTCAGCTAGCACAGCTTAAGTTACTGTTCTTCTTTATTCTTTTGTTGTTGTTGGTACTACTACAACAAATATCTTCACTTCTTTGCTTCTTTTTGTTCACCGGCTGTAAATTGACAGACGTTCTCTCTCTCTCTCTCTCTCTCTCTCTCTCTCTCTCTGCATGTGTGTGTGTGTATATATATATATATATATATATATATATATATATATATATATATATATATATATATATATATATATATATATATATATATATATATATATATATATATATATATATATATATATATAATCTACCAGGTCCTTTGAAAAATGTCACTCTGGTCGTGGCCCACCAGGGAGCCACTAGGTCTTCTGCCAACTCTCCCACCATATGAACTTCCATGACCTGGTTGTCTTTGGTATCCTCTGTCCACCGTTGTGCCTCGTCTGCCAGAAACAAAATCCTCCTTGACTGCTCTCTACAAAGCCTTACATATAGCGTTTCATGTTGCCAGTCTATTACAGGTTATGAGAAATGAAACTGTTTATGTGTCTCCCTCGATATTTCAATCACAAATGTGCTTTGTTTGTTTGTCTCTATCTACACCACAAAAGTGGTAACTACAGGCATTAATTGGCAGTTGTTTTTTTTAAATGTTTATTTTTACACTTAGATGTTTAAACATTATTTTTCTCTGTGTATAGACATATATTTATTTATATTTTTTGTTGTATAAACTTTATTTCTAATTAAATGTGCTGTGTGAAGACAATGTTTTTGTAACTAATATTATATAAAAGCAGTTTGGGAGTTATTTGAATCTATGAAATGCTATAATTTTGTTATTTGTCTTTTCCTTTTTAAGGTTGTATATGTGCGTATCTAATATTCTAGCATTTTTCTAGGTCAGAGTTATTTAATTGTGTTTGTGAGTGTGAGTAAACAAAATAGGACATCAGTAGCTTCTCTGTTCAAGCCATTGCAGTAAAGAGGGACATTTATGTCCGAGATCTGTTTATGTAGACACAGTATGTCTTTCAGAATTGTTCTCTGTTGTAAATTTGAATAAAGAAGACACAGACACACAAAAAACAAAACAAAGACATATTCATGATTCTAAGTTGGCCCTGGTACAACAGACAGTTACTTTTGAGTATTGTTGATTATGTTTCAATTCGAAGGATCCTTTGTATCTTTTCTTCTTCTTCTTCTGTCCTCATCCCAAGATGTAGATGCGTTGTGCCTGTTTGCAATATGGTTGCAGTATTTGCGCTTTTTTGGTCGACACATCCAACTTCTACAGGCATTCATTGCCCAGATTAGCCTTCCGGGTTCTTTTTATCCAATTTTTACTGTAAGTAAAGTAAAGGACTTTTTCCGCGCCTGCAAGCATAAGGGCTTATGGTGTTAGATCATCTAATTATGACTGTAGTAAACACCTAATGAGAAATGGTTGAGTATACCAGGCAGTAAAGTGTGCAGTCAATTGTTGATGTCTTCTTGGCTCACATTATGTTTTGTCTGTACTTCACATTTGAAAATTATATAATGGTATGTTTGTTTATCTGAGTGAGTGTCTGTGTGTGTCTATCTGTCAACCATTATCTGTCAAGACATTTATGGAAGAAATATTACAACTGTTCCCACATTATTCCTTCTTCATCAGGTGTCCAGATAACCATTGCATTAGTGAGCCAGACTAGCTGTGTTAGGGTGACCTTTTACAAATGTCTAGAAATCATATTTGTGTGCAGATATTTTATATTTGTAAACATTTCATTAAGTGCTGGCTGTTGCCCTTGTATTTTGTATATGTCTTTGCTTTCATTCACAATTATTATACTTTTTTTTATCATGTTCTTGCATGTGAGAGCATGTTTAAAGGTGTATGTAAGCATGTGTATATGTGCAATTAATCTTGTATAAATGCATGGGTGCATTTGTGTGTGTGAATGCTATGACTGTATAAAATCTGTAAACTCAGGGGTTTTCATCTTTTATGCTGCGAACAACATCCATTGTTTTATCCCAGTGAAGCATTTATGGAATTGTTGGGCTTGTACACTTGTCACCATCCACCGATCCGAGCAGAGATTCCAGATATCCATTTTTTCAGACATGAGAGGCACCCCCAGCAATCTGATCTACTGAGCTCAAGATTTATGTCCTGATGTGCTGCTTACTTTCACTGCTTTAACATTTGTTTGTTTTGTTATATCTTTATAATTTTGCCCCTTCCCCTTTTCCCATTCTCTCTCTCTCTCTCTCTCTCTCTCTCTCTCTCTCTCTCTCTCTCTCTCTCCCCCTCCCTTCTCCTCTTCCCCCCACCCCCTGTCTCTCTCTCAGTTGCTGTAGTTCTAACAGTTTCATAATGCTTGTTTAAAAACTATAATTTGGAGATGAAAATTAGATCACCAAATGATTATTAATTAACACTATTTCAGAAGATGAGATTCTAGGAATCAACATTTGTGGTGCTAGGTATTTTATTTGTAAGAAGTGAAATTTCAGTATTTAACCAGCTACCTGGCAGCATTTAGGACAGGGCCTTTTTTTTTTCAAAGCTAGGACTAGTACAAATGTCCTTAGTTAGCGCTAAGACAAGTGGCATTTAAAGTTAAGCACAAACAGAAATATTCAGCAGACTCCAGATAAGTGCCATGTGGATATATTTTTGGTGGTAGTTCTGTACTTGGAGAAATTGTGACATAGAGTGTATGAGCCTAGCAATTCAGTCATCACCATTCATTTTACTGTCCATGTTTCGTAGCCTCAACAGGCAGCTGGTCAACTGAAGGGCAGTGCAAGATCTGTGTCTGCTGGGCAGATCCTGTGCACCTCACAACACACACACTCTGACACTGCAAACATCAGTCTAAAACTTTACACATTTACTACTGTTTCTAAAACTTTACACATTTACTACTGTTTCTAAAACTTTACACATTTACTACTGTTTCTAAAACTTTACACATTTACTACTGTTTCTAAAACTTTACACATTCACATTCACACGTCTTACTATATAAACAAAGCTATTTTGAATGGAGGAGGATGTTCACACAGAAATCACATGATAGCATGGTAAATTGGGAATCACCTGATAGCATGGTAAATTGTGAATTAAAAAAAAACACATTGTAAATTGGGAATCACCTGATAGCATGGTAAATTGTGAATCACAAAAAAAAAAAAAATTATAAATTGGGAATCACCTGATAGCATGGTAAATTGGGTATCACAAAAAATCAAGGTAAATTGGGAATAAAAATAATAACATGGTAAATTATGAATCACCTGAGATAGTATGTTAAATTGGGAATGAAATGATAGCATGGTAAATTGGGAATCACATGATAGCATAGTCAATTTGGAATCATTGGAATCACAATAAAAGTGCTAAATATAATGGTACTAGCCAGGGTTTTGCTGGTTTAGCTGCCAGTAAAGTGCAGTTTCTGGTACCACCCAGTTTGGACAAGTGGTGAAATGGTTAGAGCCCAGAAACCAAGACCTAACGTCTCCAACTGCCCCCCCCCCCCTTTTTTTTTCACGGATAAGGTATCAGAGTTTTGGAGCGAAATAATCACAGCCCCTTTCTGGATAATAGCTTAGATGGTTAGGGTGTAATAAACAAGGCCTAGCTTTTACTCCTCTCTGGGTAATGATTAGGGCCTTCCCAGGTCAACCCAGCCTCAAATGGGTAACAGATACAGTCCTGGGAAGTAAAGGTGGCTAGCAGGATGCTAACAACATCACCCACAGTGTGCTGATTGGTCTAACAATATAGTTGTAGCCCTATGTGCTCAGTATGCCTGCAGGTGGGGAAAAGGGTCCTTTACTTTACTTTCCCGGTTAGGGCCTAGTAATCAGGACCTAACTTCTTCCCTCTCTAGATAATGGGTTAGATGGCTAGAGCCTAGTGAACAAAGCCTACCTGACACCCACCTCCCCCTTGAGTTCTGGATTAGAGTCTAGAAAGGCCCTGCTGCCAAGAAACCATGCACTTTACAACACTGTCCCAGACATCCCAGACATACTAGCAGTAGGTCATATTTAAGATTTTATAGTTACAAGGACACAAACACCCGTTTCCTGCCTAACAGTACTCAGTGACAAGCCTGTTCCCTCGGTGACCAGCCAAAAGGATGAATTCCCGGTTGCTATGTACAGTCTGTCATCCAAGGATTATGGTGTTTGTGTGTTTTATTACTGATATCTGTCATGTATTTTTTGGTGTCAAATAATATCCTGTATGGAAGTGATGAATGACTGCAAAAACTGTAACAAGTCTGACCACACGGTTTACATTATATTATTGTTGTCATGGAACCTTCCTGTACATGGGGAAGACTTGTAAATGTCATTTAAGATTATTTATTTTATGAACATATCAAGTTTTCCTGTTCTGAACCCAGCACATAATCAATTTTTTATTTGACTTGTATCTACCTCTAAGCAGATACACAAAATGACTTTTGTGCAGATTTCTGTGGTAGCTTTTAGATATACAGAATATACTTTGTGTCTTCTTTTCTTCTGCCCTCACCTTAGAATACCAGGTGATATTTTGTGTTGTGGTTTACAGCTAGGCTGCAATTTCACAGCCTTTTGGGGAAACTCATTTGATTTCAGAAAGTCTTTTACTGAGATGCCACAGATTTATTTATTTCCTTGTGAATGCAAAGGTCAGCAAGTATTATATATATATATATATATCTTATGGAACAGTCACAGAACTGCCCTAAAGTAAACAAGCTTGTGTCATGTCAGAAGTCAAGTAAGTAAAGGACCTTTGTACGTCAGTGGTGGATCGCTCACTTAGTGCCCAATTTACATGTTTAAAGACCAGTCCGCACTCGATGGGTGATGTGGTCAATATCAACGTGGCCGCCTTTACTTCCCAGGACATTAACTGATACTAATTTAAGATTGGGTTGACCTGCGAGCCAAGGTCAGTTATGAAGACAAAATCCACCTCGATGCGGATCTGAACCAAAACCGAAATAAAGGGATTAAAAAAAACACTTTAAGAAAAGCGTTAGATGCAGTGGAGAGGACATGGGGTGAGTTGGACACGATGACAAAGGATATCACTATTTGGCTACAGTTCTGAATTCTCTTCTCTGTAGTTCTTGAATGTTTTCTAACAGTGTGGCTCTACAGTCGAGTCAGTCTGCCTGATAAAATAGGAAATTGGTTTAGAAAATTAACATGTTTTGCCAAGTATAAGATGGTGCCATGTATACCTTGATTTTGGTACTGGAAATTTTTGGGAAAAAATAATATGATTTTAAAAATCTACTATCATTTTATAAGGCAAAGACTATTTTTAGACCCTATATTTCTGAAAATTAAGTGCATCTTATGCTTGAAGAAATATGGTATTTACAATTTTACCCGTTAGAACAAAGGGGTGACTTCATATTCACCAGGTGTACATTTGGGAGGAAGTCTGGTCCTGGGTGTTTGTCCACTTTTAATCTTTGATCTTGTTCTAAGATTTAAATTGTGTGTGCACATCCATGTTCTGGCTTATTTGTATGCAGAGTGTTGGTTCCTTGCCCCCTGCAGAGAGTTGCTTCCTTGCCCCCTGCAGAGAGTTGCTTCCTTGCCCCCTAAGCAGATGCACTTTGAAGGAAACATTGATCCTGTCTGCATTAGTCAGGCTTCTGGTTGAGAACCTGTTTTATGATGACTGGGGAGATGATTACTTAGGTCAGGACCTGTATGAGCCTGGTTCTGGTGCCGCGCCGCACTTGGTTTCGGCAATTATGCATCCCAAAGAGGGTCACAATCAGGTGCATCATTCCCCTGAAAAATGTCTGTCTCCGAGACTTTTTTTCTTCTTTTTTCTCTGTGTGAAATTTACAGCCTTTTGTATTCTCAGTAAAAATGTACATGCTTGCGTTTTATGTGATTCTTATGTATACATATGGGGAAACCATAAGTGCTTATACATATATTATTATGGTGTGATGTGCTCATGTGTGGACTGTAGCAACTGGAAATGTGTACATATTTGTCTGACATGTGATTTTGTGTACACACTAGCACTTGTTTAGTTATTGAATCTATTACTAACGCCTGTTACATTGTATACCTCATTACATCAGCCCAGATATGCAAAAATATCTTTCTTTTTTCCCCCCAGCTTCTACCTTCTAATGCACTTTGCAGAGCTGTTGATTGTGAAGTTTTATTGATAGCTACTACTACCCTATATGAATGGAAAATTAAAGTTCAAATAAAAACTTTACTTGTTTGAGTTTTTATGTGTGCCCATATGTTTTTGCCGCAACCGGTAAAGTTCAATCAGTGAGCTGCCATCTTCACATTTAAGGTTGGCTGCAGTTCTTCTGTGTTGACCTTTAAAAGGGCTGTTGGCACTTGCTACTGTGGTCGTGTGGTTTACAGCAAGGCTGCGATATCTGTTTTGGCTCAACACATACGATTTCATCAAACTTCTAATTACTCATCTTTTACTATGTGCGTATGGGTGGGGTGTCATTCCCCCCCCCCCCAATATCTTTCCCCAATTGGGCCCCTGGAACCTACACTAGGAGACTTGAATATCAGCCAGATCCCATCGTCACTCCTCAGGGCATCACTCTCAGCAACACTCTGTGTCTTCATGTATCCTTCCCACTTGCTCTGAGTATACCCAAGAAATATGATATTTTAACATGTTCCCATTAATGTCTGATCACTAATACACTCGTGTTTTTCTCCTTGTTCTTTTTCCCTTCTTGGATATCTGTTGTTGAAACTCCTTGGGCTGAAAGAGTTAATGGGTCGGCAGACCAACATGGCAGATTCAAAATACTTTGTTCAACCCCCAGATAAGCTATAATTAGGGCACCCCTGTTGGTTACACTGGTCAGCTGTGACCTGCAGTTCCGTGTGTGTGCGTGCGTGTTCAGGTGCAGTCATGCTACATGGTAATACAGGAAACATTTAAAATGTATAGCGAGGCAAGAAACGAAACAAACAGTTCAACATTACAAATCATAATTACTATCTGATTAAGGTGTGAAATGTTGTTGGCACCTCTCCGTCTTTACAGGTAATAGTATTATACTGTGCTATAGGGAGGCATGGGACTGACAGTCCATGATGACAGTGAGTGAGACAATCAAGACCCGCCCGTGTTAAGAAAATTGTTCCACAGTTAGAGCATAGGATTCCAGGACCTTTGTTGCCACCGCATGTATTTACTGTGCTGTTTCTCTGACACTCGTCTCCCAACCTTTATGCACTCATTTGTTTCCATTCTTTTCCTGGTTTCCCACCTCCAAGAAATGTGGTCCATGGTATTTTGTTTCTGTGAATCTACCTCATTACCGGTATCGTTCATTTCCCACTTGCAGACATTTTAATATTGTAGTAGAGGCCCAACTCGATATCTGCCCATTTGTAATTCACCGAAGGTTCATGACACACCTGAGTCTTTGGAGACTTTGCATTGAGAAGTCTGTTGTAATATCTGCTCTTTTCAATACCTCAGTGTTTGTGATTGTGTGCTGCTACTTATGCCAAGTATTTGTCTTCCTAGGCATCACATGTGAAAGCTATTTAGCCATTTATCCTGATGCCAGTAAGTTGACCAAGTTGTGAACTGTTGCCAAAATGGTCAAGTGATAGTACACTTGTTTCTGCAGTTAGACGCTGTCGTCATTTTGAGGTGACAGCTTCGATTCCCAGCATGGACACTATCACTTTTTTTTTTTATTTTGTCTGTTGTGTCCTATATTTCTATGATTGCCGATCAAAACTTGCTTGTTTGTTATATATATATATCTTTTCTCCTGCCTGTCAACCTTGGAGTCCAGGTGCATCTTTTTTGTTTTAACTTGCCCATCTCACTAGAGTTTGGTGTCAGATGTCTCAGATGGTGTGGACTTGCGTCATGACTACCAGCAGACAGTACACAGTGCACACGATGGATAAATGAAAATCCGAGGCCATAAATACTGCTATCTACATAGCACATAATAGGCTCTGACCTGATTCCTCTTCCAACCCTGATGCTGAAGGCCAGTAAGGACTAGGGAAGAAGAAGAGTATTGCCTCATGAAGACACTGCAAGATGTCACTTGTTGAATTTTGTGATTTTGTGAATTGTCTGTGCTCTTCTCTTATGGGATGTTTTGACTGTTCTCACTCAGGTGCAGATACTAAAAGGCATCGACAAAGGCAAACAAGGAGTGGTCTGTTGGCTCATCAAAGAGAGAAACTGGTGCTATGTGGAGGGGCTCAATTGTGTAAGTATACCTGGTGTATAGAACTAGTACATGGACTGTGTGTAAGTACATCTGGTGTGTAGAACTAGTACATGGACTGTGTGTAAGTACATCTGGTGTGTAGAACTAGTACATGGACTGTGTGTAAGTAATCTGGTATGTAGAACTAGTACATGAACTGTGTGTAAGTACATCTGGTATGTAGAGCAACTACATAGACTGTGTGTAGGTACATCTGGTGTGTAGAGCAACTACATGGACTGTGTGTAAGTACATCTGGTGTGTAGAACTAGTACATAGACTGTGTGTAAGTACATCTGGTGTGTAGAACTAGTACATGGACTGTGTGTAAGTACATCTGGTGTGTAGAACTAGTACATAGACTGTGTGTAAGTACATCTGGTGTGTAGAACTAGTACATGGACTGTGTAAGTACATCTGGTGTGTAGAACTAGTACATGGACTGTGTGTAAGTACATCTGGTGTGTAGAACTAGTACATGGACAGTGTGTAAGTACATCTGGTGTGTAGAACTAGTACATGGACTGTATGTAAGTACATCTGGTATGTAGAACTAGTACAGGGACTGTGTGTAAGTACATCTGGTATGTAGAGCAACTACATGGACTGTGTGTAAGTACATCTGGTGTGTAGAACTATTTCAAGGACTGTGTGTAGTAGAGGCACTGTGATGGGTGAGAAATTACGTATTTTAAAAGAAAAGTGAATCATCTGTTAGAATAGAAGGCTAGAAAGCTAAAGTGGACCACAAAAGAAAGTAAGATTTGAAGTTAGAAAAAAAGAGCATTTAAAATCACTGAATTTGTTTAGAGATACAGAGAACTAAAAGTCATGCCTGGAGTAGAGAAACTTAATAAACAGTAACTATAAGAGTTTTTTTTTTAAGAATTAGTGTTTCTAATACGCAAGATTAGAAAGGGGGTGGGAGGGGGGGGGATTCTTTTACTTATGTTTTATTATTATTATTACAACTACTTCATTTCTTTTATTGGTTCCACATCACCTTTTCTTATTTATAAATTGTATAGTTGTTTACATGACCCCATAGTGGCCAGTATACTCTGCCTCTTTTTGTTGTTGCGGTTTTGTCCAGAAAGGCTCTGGCCAGAACGCCTGATTTTGTTTTTCTTTGTGTGTACATTGCCCCCAGCCACCCTATTGTTAAGCTTCGTAGTCACGGTTCAGTGGATTAATTTCTTGCTGGGGCGTGTGTGGGAGGCAGTGGGTCTGTTCTTCACCCCGCCCCAGGATGGGTCCAGGAACTCAATGGGTGAGAGAACCCTTCTGTTCTATTCTTGTTGGTGTCTGTGGCTTTGGTCCCTGATAAAGACAATAAGTGGAAAGATTTCCCAAATAACTATTATTTTTTTCTTCTGCCCTTAATTCCAACTAATGGAGTATAGGCCCTCAACCAACTCACGCCAAGTTGTCCTATCTGTTGCTGTTGCATGCAACTCAGGTTGTGTCCTGTCTGTCTTTTTAACTTCATTCTCTATCTCCCTTCTCCATGTATTTTTTGGGTCTTATCTTTGTTTCTGTGCCTCTCTGGCTCTATTCTGCATGTATTTTTTTGGTCTGTCTTTGTTTTTCTGCTTCTCTGGCTCCCTGTGCCCGATTCGCCTTAAGGTGTGAAAAGGAATCTTAACTGTTTTTTTTTTTTTTAACTTTGTATCTGTGCTTTTCTGGCTTCCTTCTCCATCTATTTTTTTGGTCTGGCTTTGTTTCTGTGCCTCTCTGGCTGCCTTCTCCATCTATTTTTTTGGTCTGGCTTTGTTTCTGTGCCTCTCTGGCTGCCTTCTCCATCTATTTTTTTTTTGTCTGGCTTTGTTTCTGTGCCTCTCTGGCTGCCTTCTCCATCTATTTTTTTTTTGTCTGGCTTTGTTTCTGTGCCTCTCTGGCAGCCTTCACTATGTATTTTTTTGTGGTCTGGCTTTGTTTCTGTGCCTCTCTGGCAGCCTTCACTATGTATTTTTGGGGGTATGTCTTTGTTTCTGTGCCTCTCTGGCAGCCTTCACTATGTATTTTTGGGGTCCGTCTTTGTTTCTGTGCCTCTCTGGGTTCCAGTGCAATGACATTCCTGTGGTTCCTCTTTTCACAGTGTGTGTCCTCAAACATTGGTATATCTTCTTCACATCTTGATCCACTGGAATTTGTTTAGTTGTGCCCTAAAGCTCAAAATTAGTGATTTTGTCATGCCATTTAATTCCCTCTGTTCTGTTCAGGCACCAGTTAATTAATGTTTATTGATAATTGTTTGGTTGTTCTCCATGTTTCTGCTTCATATAGCAGTACTGATTTGACTTTAGAATTAATTTTTTTATGGTTTGTATGAATCTTAATTTGTTGACTTCCACAAATGTCCTAGTGCTGTGAAAACCTCCTCTTGCCTTTTGTATTCATAGTAACTATTCTATCTTTGATAAACATTACAGTATCAGATTTCAAGGATAATTAATTATCCTGTCCATGCTAATGCAGTATTGTTGCACATTAAATGTTTTTTTTCTTTCATCACTTGCCAGTTTTACAGATGGTTGAATAGAAGTGCCAACAACCCTGGCCTGCTCACTAAAGTTGAGAAGCCGCTCCTGGTGACTACGGAAGTGTCACTTCTGGACCCCAGTGACATGTAAGATTTCTTGTGCCACTTCTAGACCCCGGTGACATGCCATTTGTCTTCTTACATGTCATCAGGGTCTTATCTCCAGTTGACATAATGAAGTATGTTATTTGGTCTAATGAAGTTGTAAATATTTGAACCAGTTAATGAGGTAATCAAAGCAAACAGGTCACCTCATAGTTACTCTGTCCGTGTGTCAGTAAAGACCACACAGAATGCTCATGGCTGTCCTTTATGAAAAAAATTGAAGTCTGCAGTTTCAGCAAAGCCAGTACTCACACTGATTACATGCATGAAACAACCATCAGTTTGAACTAGTGTCAGCATAGTCTGACAATTAAATAATGAGCATAAATTAATTATGGCCAAAACAAAAATGCTGTTCATAAAACAAAGAATGGCATCCAAACAGGCACCATCCATCTTTGATCTGGTAAATTGAATGCCACCAGGCGTCAAGTAACACTGCCATTTTGTTTAACTAGTGAAATTTTCATTGTTACATATGAAGCATGGACATCAGGTTGAATATTAATTTTAAGAAAAGTGCTCTGGAGACAGTTTAATTGAGATAAGTTAATGAGGACCAATGTTTATCAGATTTAATATATTCATCTGCCGCCATTCTCACATCAGACATGGGGGTTTTTGCTCTATAATGTAAATTACCACAAGGATTAGAAGATCCCTTTTTGTGTAATGATTTTTGTGTATCTTCTGTTCTCCAACTTTGGCAATGAGTTTATCATTATGAACATTGGTTGTCCAGGTCCAACTTCATCATGTCTTTTCCACACTACTTTTGAATCATGAATAACTCATGCACAAGAAAAGCATTGATCCTCATAAACTTATCTCTTCAGTTCAGCTGTCTCAGTAGTACTTTACTGATATTGAAATATAAGTATATAAGTAATATTCTCCCTTGGCTCCATGTTGCATATGCAACAATGCAGCTTTCACTAGCTAAACAAAATTATTTGTTACTTCTGGCTTGCTGACCGGACATCGTTACAAATACGGCAGATCACTGGTGAATGGTGGCTGTTTGTATGACATGAGTTGCTCCATCACTGCAATTTTGGTTTTGGCCATTAAAAAAATCTGTCTCATTATTGAATTTTCGGACAGTTTAATGAAACATGTCTTCTAGGTAAGTGAAAGCTGTAACTTTAACAGTGATGACACCAGCAATGTCATCTAGCATGTCATATAACAGGTGCTCTGCAGAATGTCACAGCTGTCATCTTGGCACAGGAGAAGGTTACTCAGTCCTCTATCAACTTTACCATCTCATGAACTTTCATGCACCAAATGTCCTTGATATCCTGTATCCATTATTGTGCTGATTTACCCCTGCCTGTTTTTCCAGGAACCATACCTGGCGTTACTGTTCTCTTCAAGCGGGTATTGCTGATACATGTCAGTGTCAGAACTTATAATACTGTCCAATGAGCAGAAAGGAGATGTTGGCCGTGTTAAAGGTCAAGGTGGCCTGGAGAGTTCAGTAATGGAAATTACAGATTGGACCTTTGGGAATGTGGATACATGACATTGTGTATGCAGTGGCTATGAAAGCACATAGGGCTGGAGAACTGGCTAGAAAATCTGAGATTTTCAGGGTTGAATGTTGAATTAAGAATCAACATCACAGCACTCGGGACACTCCCATAAGTGCTCAGTCCCCATCTTCTTCAGCAAGCGAAGAGTTCCAATTCTGATGGTGCCAGTAACCGTCTGATTGTACATCTGTCTCACCCTTTCCCTGAGTGTTGAGCATCGTCCAGATCTCCTGGTAACTCCTTGCAGCGCTGTTCTCCTTAGACCGTAGATTTTCAGGCTTGCTGTGATGAGAGCGACATTCTACAAATAACCAGCTGTTCGAAAATGAGACAATTCTTAGTAATCAAGTCCTGAAAAGTCTCAGTATTTCTCCTCTTCTTGCTGCTCTAGGAATCTTTTGTGACATTTACTGTATTTGTGGTTTAAAAGACTCCCTTATTTTGTTCTTAAAATAGTCCTAAAAAATAGGCTGCATCTTATACGACAAAGGTAGGCCAGCATACCCCATTAGTTCTCACAGTTGCCCGCCACATTGTAATAGATAATTTACAGTATTGAAATAGATAATTTACGACATTCTGCAGCGCAAGTTTGAAACCCTGTGTGAGGAAATATATTCAGAAAAACATGGCCATAGGTCAGCAGAAAATCATTTCACACCTCAGCAGACGGGGAAAAAAGCCATAAAGCTTTGGCAGTCTCGGCAAGATGTTTTATGCAAAATGAACAAAAGAGAGCGCACAAAACTTGAAAACCTACAAAAGAGTGGAATAAGAGAGATGTATTAAAGTGGATGGAGGCTTGGAATGCGTCTTATACAAGGGAGCGTCTTATACACCGACAAATATTGTTAACTTCACATAAGGGGTTTATGGGGAAGTGGATTTGTTTCATGAACTGCCATGTGGGTTTCGGAGTCCCATGGTGGTGGTGCTGGCTGGGGCCGGGGGAAGGGGGGGGGGGGTCCATAGATCCACTGCTTCCCTAACAAGCATGTCTTAAAAGTAGACTAATTAAGGTGGTTTCCTTCAAAGTCAGAGTGCATTTGCCTGGGGGTGAAGGAACCAACAGTCTGCAGATAAGCCAGATCTGTAAAATGGATGTGCACACAAGTTCTGGAACAAGATTAAAGTCCAGAATTAGTCAGTGGACCAGAACTTTCTGCCTGAGTTTTTGAATGCAAAGAAGAAGATTTTGTTGAATGCATCATTAGGTTCAAGAGTTTGGTTATTTTAGAAATCATTTCTGGAGCTACAAAGTTTATGCTTTATACGACACTTTCTGTAAGAAGCTGGCTGTTTTTCTGCAGAGATAGGTCAAGTTTATGGGATAAAAACCTGGTACAAAGAAGCCGATCCTCTTGACTTGAAAGTTGAAAAGTTCTTTCATGCCAGCCACCTTGACTTCCAGAGACTTTATTGGTGCATATTTAAGGCTGAGTTGACCTGGGAGCCAAGGTCATTTTTGAAAAAAAGTCTGGCTATGTCAGGACCTGAACCTGTGACCTTCAGATCCTCAGGCAAGCATCTAACCGCTACACCATGGAGGCTCCCTTAAATATGCCAAGCAATAAATCGTTTAGTTCCCTAGATTACTTTAATTCATTGCAGTAAAACTTTTAAAATGCTTGAATGTTTCAGTTGAAATGCTTGAAGGTTTCAGTGGAAATGCTTGAATGTTTCAGCTTGTATTAATATCTGACAGAATGTATCTGAGTTAACGATGCTGTCAATATTTGATGTGTTGTCATTTACTAAAATGTAAATGACTAAAGCTGCGAATGTGCAAGAAAATGTGTTTGGTTTGAGTTAATGAAGCTGTGAATTTCTGAGCTGGTGTTGATATATAATGAAATGTGTGATCTTCTGTCTGAAAAAACAACAGGCAACCCACAGGTGTGGAATGGAGGTATGATGCAGATGGCAACCGTGTCCGGGTATCCTTGAGAAGTGGTCGGATCATTCCAATGCCTAGAAAAGCTTTGGATGAAGCTGAAGACTATGTGGACAAGAATGACTATATAGGTTAGATATCGTGTTGATGGGCTGTTCTCTCTTATTTGATTGTATCGTGATAGCCCATTTTTGCCCTCTCTTGTAGCCTACTGAAATGCTAAAAAACTGATACAAGTTCGGTCCTATATCGTGTAGGAATTTTTTTCCCATTCATGGCTAGCATGAAAGATCCTGTCTTTAACCAGTTTCCCGTCTCGTGCATTTTTAGGCCCAATTGCTTTTAATATTCTGTATTAGTCCTTGCCTTGATGAGCCTTTTGCATCATCTTCTAGAATCTACCTGTTCTATTATTATTTCTAAACCAGTGTGGCCAAACTGAGTTCTCAAGACTTGCTGTATGTGGTCAGTTTTCTTCACGTAAATATCTCATAGAATCAGTTTCATATTTATGGCCAGGCATGCAAGGAAATAAGCAAGCGGATAGGCTTGCAGGTAAAGCTACTGTGGAGGAGTGCAAGCCATGTACCAGGCTGATATACAAAATGCTCTACGAGAGGTATGACATTTGTAAGAACCTAGTTATGACTGAATCTGCAACCATGACCAGACTGCAAGAACATGTTAGAAGGGGTGTAGCCAGACAAGAGCACTGTGCAGGAAACCAAAGAAACCAACATAGAACTGGTGTCTCATCAGCTGCTACATGTGTGGAATTTACTACTGAGATCCGAGCACTTCTTCTTCTTCTTCACTTCCTCTTTTACCGCTGTGGGTGTCGAGGGAGATATAAGGTTCTGTCTCTAGCTCTTCTGGCTGCCTCGACCATAGGCACATCGTGCTGTTGTAGAGTTTCTCTGATGTTATCCTTCCATCTTGTTCTTGGTCTACCTCTTGCTCTACGTCCTTCTTCTCTTTCCATGTATGCTTTGTATGGTATGGTGTCACAAGGCATTCTAAGTGGGCAAACCATTTCACTTGCTGTCTTCGTATGTAATTTAGAATTGGTTCTGTGTCGACTTTTTCTCTTATGATCTCATCTCTTATGGTCACTCCTACAGCCCTTCTCAGACATCTCATTTCCATGGTTACTAATTTTCTTTTATGGTTTGTTGTGAGTGACCATGTCTGGCACTGGTAGCACAGAGTTGGAATAAATATGCTTTGAATTAGATGTCTCTTTGTGCTGATTGGGATTGTCTTATGCTGTAAGAGGGGGGCTAGCTGTCCCAATACTTGGTTTGCTTTACTGCATCTAATGTTAATTTCTTTATCCAATTTCCCATCTTCGGTAAATGTAGTTCCCAGATATTTAAACTCAGATGCCTGTTTAATGCCTTTGTTTTCTATTGCTATGTTTAGATCTGTCTTCTTTTTTCCTATTGACATTACTTCTGTCTTTTCAGTGTTGATTCTCATATTATTTGTTTTACATTCTTCATTCATGGATGTTAGATGTTGTTGCAATTTCATGGCTGTATCTGCTATCAAGGCCTGGTCATCTGCAAAGAGTAATTCGTTGATCTTACTAACATTTTCATTTGCTTGGCATTCTTGCATATACTGTCGATGTAGGTGATAAGACACACCCCTGTCTTACTCCAGATGTCACTGTGAATGGATGAGATATTCCCTGATTTATTCTAACTACACTTCTACAATCCCTGTATAAACTTTTGCACACAGGGATTGTATAAGTGTAGTTAGAATAAATCAGGGAACATCTCATCCATTCACAGTAACAAGCACTTTACTACCTAAATAGTCTGATGTGAGCATATATCAGAGAACAATCCTGCAAATATTGTTCCCTCTTTTGACCCAGTGTATTCAATGAATTTTATGTAGCATTTAAGTTTTCTTCTTTAGTGATTATCAAATATCATGAGTACAAATAATGACATATGTTTTTAAACATTGAGAGATAGAGAGAACAAAGACATGTGATTTAATAATTCTGCAAATGAATCTACCAACATAAGAATATGATGCAGAGGGAAAACTCACTGATCCTGCTTTGACTGTCCTGTGTCCATGGTTATCATAAGACCGTGGCCTCCCAAGAACCTAGCACTCAGTGACTACTCTTTTTTAACTTGAGTGTAATTTCATAAAACTGAAGTTCTCCATGTGGGTTCTGGGGCCCCAATTCTCTGTCCCACCCCTCCAAGTCTGTGCTAAAATGTGATTGACTAGGGGTTTCTGAAACCAGTTGTGTTAGGCTGAAAGATGCACATATCACAACCTCTGCCACATGAGTTTCTGATGCACCTAAGCAAACAAGTTTTTTGCTTGACCTAGTGAAATCGGTTTCTGATGCCTATGCAGTCCTTGGCATTTACCAGGGGTTGATTCCCACGGTGGGTGGCTTAGAAACAGACTGTTCTCATGGCTGACAGAGTGGCACACAGAGAATTCATACACTTTCTCCTCCTTCGTGTTCACCAGTTGTGGCTGTTCATCCACCTCAAGACAAGTCTTGTTCCAAATCTCAGTGTTGTGTGTGGTCCACTTTACAGATCTTGCTTGTGTCTATGCAGACTTTTGGTTCCTTACCTCTGAGGTAAATGCACCCAACTTCACAGAAAGCTCCCAGTTAGTTGACTCCTAGGACATGCTTTTTTGAGGTGGCAGTTGGTCTGTTTTTTGTTTTTCCCAGAAAGGGGCCCTGGGATCTAGTGAGGTTCTGGAAGACATTACAATAATGAGAGGGACAAACATAAGCAGGTTTAATGCACCTGCTACTATAAGCATGCAGACTCTTCATTGGCTACTGAGAAAGAAGACCGAGCACGTGTGGGAAGGTTCCGAGTGTAGTGATGTCAATACTTGATGTATTCATTCATTCAGACAGGGGTAAAAGTGCTGCACAATGTAAAAGATTACGGCCTCGCCATATAAAATTCTTGTAGTTAGCAGTAGATATTTTGCAGCAAACCTCTACTTTGGAGATGGCACAGGTTTAAAAAAATCTGAAAAACCTGCTCCTAATCCTGATCCACGCTTATCTTCTGATTGTACTGCTGCCAGATATTTGAGTTTTGACTCTGTAAAGTCTCAACAATTGTTTTGTTTTCATGTTGAATGAAAAGTTCCTATTTTAAATTTTTTTTTTTTTTTTTTTAAACAGAACAAATCTGGGATACAAAAGAGAAAGAATTAACCAAAGTGACCTTCCAGCCAGTTGCATCATCTTTTGAGCAGGACATCATGAACTCCATGGGAATCAAGGAAGACAGAAAGAGAGCTCCTAAATTTTATTACTGATGGAGTTACGATTTTCATTCTCCAGTTGGGTATTAAAGTTCATTATTATTTCTGCCAAGAGTATTGTTGCTGTCAATCTAACAAACAAATTGTGCCATTATTGTTTGTTACAAAACTTCACTGGAATCGCTGAACTCCAGAATTCAAATATGCAGGTGTCTGTCCTTTCCTCAGGCAGACCACAAAGATCAAAAGACATGCTTTTTTTTTTTTTATATACATCTGTTGAACTTCTAAAAAAAAAATTAATGTACACGAGCATAATTTATAATTACCAATAAAGAAAGCCAATATATTGCACACTTTTAATATTTTTTAATCTCCCTTCGTATTGAAAATAGAATCCTGGGCTGCACAGTCTGTGGCGACTGCACTAGCCATGCAGTCCTACATCCTCAGGCTCAATATGCCCTAAATATTATTTGGCAAGAACAGAGACTGAGCAGGGCCTACTGTAGAAGCCTGTGGTGGAGAACCTTTGCAAACAATTTGGGAGCATGCATCTTTCCAGCAACATGTGTCCTGGCTGGTTCAGTTCAGTTTTGGTTCAGTGCATGAAACCTCTCCCCAATATGGGGCACAATTTTTTGTTATTTTAAAGCGGCACTCTGGCTGTGGTTAGGGACCCTAATATAACCAAATGATTAAATAGGGTTTCTGGGACTTGTACTAGAATGATTCTCGTCCAAATAGTGGCACTTTGTATCAGCGGGTGTTTATCGTTTGTTGTGCGGTCCTGGTGGGGTTGAGCGTCGATCACTTCTACTTAGTTGTAACCAGAGTGTGAGAAGATCAGCAGCCACGAGCATGGCAGATCAAATTGGATCCAGACCTTGCCAAGGGTTAGCTAGAGCTGCCACTGAGCCAATGAGATGGACTGTATCATCCAAACTAAAAGTAGAAGATAGCCTTTGATTATTTTCACTGTACCACTGGGTGTGTGTGTGTGTATATATATATGTATGTACATATGCATGTATGTCTGTGTGGATATTCCCTTTGGTATACATTCAACACGGTAAACATTTTGTTTAGAGGCTAAATCTTCAGCTTGCTATATGACCTTTGCTTGGAATGTGAACTGCATGCTAGAAACTGCATAAGTCTAAATTAGACACGACACTGCATGAGTTAAAATTAGACACGACACTGCATGAGTCAAAATTAGACACGACACTGCATGAGTCAAAATTAGACACGACACTGCATGAGTCAAAATTAGACACGACACTGCATGAGTCAAAATTAGACATGACACTGCATGAGTCAAAATTAGACACGACACTGCATACTATCTTTGTTTATCTCTCTCGAGATAAATCCATGGATAGATGTCATTGACAGTGCAGAGAAGAATCAAACCAACAAAGCCCACAACTGCCATCATAGCACTGTCTTCAATGACCAGACAATGTCACTTTTTCAAAACATCCTGAGAAAGCAGAAGCAAAGTTCTTAGGGAAGATTTTTGAGCCAATCTGATGTGGGAAAGGGAAAAGAGGATTCAGGCTTTCGAATATGAATGCTACTCAAGACAAATTTTACAAATTAGCTATAGAACATAAAACCAACAACCATGTGAGACACACACAAATTTGCAGGGCATCAGGAGTCTCTTCTGGCAAGATGAAACATTATTTGGTTTGGGAACATGGTGATACATACATGATTCAACTGGCACTGCAAAGACTACTTTGAGGAATACAGGGGGTAGCTGCGGAAGAGGAGGGCAAAGAAGAACCTGAAATGACATCATCAAGAACTAAAGCGGAAAATGGAGAAGGATGGCAGGTTTGTGTGTTAGTGCTCCACTGATATACCTCCAAGACCCTAAGGGGTCAGGGTTATGTTGTTTTAAACATATAAAGCCATATCAGGTCCAGGTAGCAAACACAGAAAGAAAACAAAAATTATAAAAAAGGAAAAATACACCCCAGACTTCTGAAGTTTTATTAAAAGGGGACTCTATTTCTGAACAGTACCATCTCCTCCTCCTCCTCCTTTCTTAGTACCATCCTAGCAGGCACTCGACTCTTGAAGGGGACTCTATTTCTAAACAGTACCATCTCCTCCTCCTTTCTTAGTACCATCCTAGCAGGCACTCGACTCTTGAAGGGGACTCTTTTTCTAAACAGTACCATCTCCTCCTCCTTTCTTAGTACCATCCTAGCAGGCACTCGACTCTTGAAGGGGACTCTATTTCTAAACAGTACCATCTCCTCCTCCTCCTCCTTTCTTAGTACCATCCTAGCAGGCACTCGACTCTTGAAGGGGACTCTATTTCTAAACAGTACCATCTCCTCCTCCTTTCTTAGTACCATCCTAGCAGGCACTCGACTCTTGAAGGGGACTCTATTTCTAAACAGTACCATCTCCTCCTCCTTTCTTAGTACCATCCTAGCAGGCACTCGACTCTTGAAGGGGACTCTTTTTCTAAACAGTACCATCTCCTCCTCCTTTTTTAGTACCATCCTAGCAGGCACTTGACTCTTGAAGGGGACTCTATTTCTAAACAGTACCATCTCCTCCTCCTCCTCCTTTCTTAGTACCATCCTAGCAGGCACTCGACTCTTGAAGGGGACTCTATTTCTAAACAGTACCATCTCCTCCTCCTTTCTTAGTACCATCCTAGCAGGCACTCGACTCTTGTCAGGAAGGAGAGGATACATTTTCATTTATTTCCTCTTCTGCATTCATTCAGAGATGTATTTGTGTTGTGTCCATTTGCAGCATGGCCGATATTTGCACCTTTCGGCCTGAAACATCCGACTTCTGCAGGCGTTTGTTGCCTGGGTTACCCTTCCCAGTTTCATTTATTTTATTGAACTGCTTTTGTATTGATGTATTTTATAGTGTTAGGCAGTATATAAATTACTGTGTACAACCCCACAATGCAGCATATGTTAATAACAACAGGATTTTTTTCTTGGGAATATTACTCTCCATGTATTTCTTAAGAGAAAACCTTTTTTGGTATACGTCCAAGGATCAGGATTAAGTATGTATACCAAGGTACCACTGTGTATGTGTGTATATATAAATATACATAGAGAGGGAGAGTGACAGTTTAAAACTGAGATCACAGAACTCGGAACATTGCCTTAAGTGCTTCATTCTCCTCTCCAGCTGCCAGCACAGTTTCATCTCCGAGGGTGCAAGTATGTCCATCTCGCCTCCCCCCCCCCAACTGCTGGATAAGCAAAGTCCCCTGGTCACCCCTAGCTCTGCCGTTCTCTTCAGACCGTGATGATCTATTTTTGCCTCCTCATTGTTCACTAGCTCCTAAAAGACCCTGACAACATCTAGCTCTTCATGTATCAGTTTACCATCAGGTAGTGCAGAAACAGCCATCTGTCTGCCTGTTCTTTTCCCAACACATCTACATCACCTGGAGAAAATATTCAAAAGGTCGACTAGCTACCCCGCGACCTCTGAAGTGATGCTTGCCACTCTGCATTAAATATATCATTCTCCACCTCTCTTAACATTCTCTGTGAGTCAAATGTGTGTGCAGCTGGTTCTCAGACCAGCAAAAGGGTGCAGTGACTGCCTCCACCTCCATTCTCAGACCAGATGTTGTGGTATCATAGGCTTTGTTGCACTAAACACAACAGAAGTGAGCCTGCCTGCCTCTCTCTCTCTCTCCTCCCTCTCTCACACACACAACAGCAAAGTATCCACACATGCTACCACACAGGCAAGAAAGGTCTGCTTCACAGCAATTCTTTCAACGTTCTCTATTCTATCATGGAGTGCTGAAGCTTCAAATATCCGACACGACAGTAAAGCAACCAAATTCCCTTACTTCTAATTCTAACTTCAAAGTTTTAAAATTCATGTTTCCCATGTGGGTTCTAGTGTGATAATTGAAGGTGACTAACTAAGCCTTTGCTGAAATTGCAGATATCCCAGCCTAGCTGTAAACCATAGAACATGTGACAACCACCCTTTGAAGGGTGAATGTAGAAGAAGAATGAATCATTTATCTGTAAATCCTACAACAAACTGATGAAGTGTTACAGCTTTACATAACCAAACCATACAGCTTTTGTAAATAGACACAATCAAATTATAACAACATCTAATGTGAACATAATGAATAATTATAAAATGTAATTTCTTGCATACAAAAATTAAGAGTTAACAGAAGAACAAGCAAGCTAATTCAAGCCATACCTAAAAACAAGAAAAGGATCAGACATTTTCATCCAGCACTGGAGTCACGACTCGGGCATGCCCAAGGGTATCCATCTCCCTACAGAAGATGTTCGAGAATTGTCTGTGGCTTAGGTGCTGCGAACACGCTTCGTAATGCTGGGGTGCCGGGTTTGATCCAAGCTGCGAATAATTTATCTTGTGTTGGTTGCAACAGTGGTACCGAGAGTTAACTGTTCAGAAAGCAATAGCAAATAATACTGAACGTCAAATTTGCCTAGACAAACCACAACAAATGCTGTGGTTGGTTCTGCAACATCCTGTACAGGATAAGCAACTAACTTTTTTGGAGTCACAACTCAGACATGCCCAAGTGTAGTCCATCTCCCTAAGATGTTGAAGAATATGGATACTTAAACACCCACAGATGGTGACATGGGGTTCTATCTACCCCCATCTTTCCTGCCTGATTTTTTTTAAATATAACTGACACCTTAAATTTATTCCAAGGAACACTGGATAGGAAAGGCTGGACTAGTACAGCCACTTCTGGTCTTGTCAACCATACCTACCAAAAATACTAACACACAGTCTCCCACAGCATAACACTCAGTTATTGATTGCCTTACAGAAAGCCGTCTCAGAGCCGCAGGGAATACCTCCATTTTTGAAAATGCTCTGCTATCATCTATCTGTGAAGCTCAATGTTGATCTCTTTCCCTGATCCATCAGCATATAATACGGACCCACCACCCACCAGTGGTAGAGCTCACTAGTACATCACTACCACTCACACTGGATCATTTCTAGCCATTTTGGTGTTCCGTGCATTACAATGAGGAAATTCCACCAAACCGACAGAGTCACTAACACATGGAAAAGAAAAACCAACTTCAGCAGCAAAGACCAAATTCCTGAAACACTCAGCAAAACAAACAGAAACTGGTACAGCAATGACGGCCAGCAACCACCATTTTTAAAATACATAAACAATATAAAGGAACTCCCTTTTTGATGTCATGTGGGGGTTATCAGCCCAATGTTAGCAGGCTCAAGGGCGCTATAATCAACTTCATGCCAACCATCTTTACTTTCCATGATATTTCCAGTTACCCATTTAAAGATGGGTTGATCTGAGAATTAGGATATATTTTTTTTTAATTCTTTTTTTAAATGGGATTCAAACACTGGCTACCAGGCAAGTATGCTAGTGCCTGCCTCATTATTTATGCAGTACAAACTTGCAAATCTAAGAAACCAGATCACACACACACTCACTCATGCACACACGCACAAATGTGATTTAATGAATTAAACTATTAATTACAAATGTTGATTGATGTTACAAATTTGTGATACATTCCACAACACCTTACCACAGAAAACAGTGAAGACAAGATTAAGCAGACACTGTAACGTGCCCGCTTTCCATGTCAATCAGAAACTTCTAGACAAGGATATAACTTTGTTACCATCCAAACAATTTCCATAAGTTTAGAAAAGAAATTTTTCAATATGCACCCACATTTTATAAATAAAAACTGATTTGGAAAAAATCACCATGTTTCCTATGTGAAAATGATGTAAAAAAAGACAAACACAACATTCACTGATCTACATGCCATAGCACAACTACAATGGTTTTGGTTTTTCCCATGAAATTATTAAATACAATTATAAAATGTTATTAGCCAACAGTCCGACAACTGTGAAACTATAAGTTGACACCACAAGAGTCTTGCTGAATCTGTTACGTCAGCCTATAATGAATCAGCCAGTCACTATCATCTTATAGCCACAATATATCATTTCAAATCTTAATCTGTCATCACAGTTCACATGACAATCATTCAACCTTTTGCTGCATACAAATCTTCAAAACTTTGTTACAGAAAAGCATTGTTATAATTCACTGAAACTCCAGCCTAAGAAACTAGAGCAAGAGGAGAACCAGCAGAACAATTGTGAGTCTTGGTCAGTTTTTGTCATTCACAAAAATTGTGTGGAGGCTGACACCTACGACAGTCAGCTACTGCATCCTCACGGTCCCTAAGTCACTTAAACAAATCACTAAAAGGATGAATTTGTCATATTTGGTCATTATTTTACACAAATGTTTTTTTTTTTAATGTAGGGAAGTAATCACTAATAAAAATAGAACAAAGAAAAAACTGCTCAAAGAAATAACTGCTTTACTTCCCTTTGAGTTATAAAAATTGGGATTATGTTGACATAGTCAAAGACAGGAAAGTGACATCATAAATTTATTATAACGTCAGAAAAAAAAAAAAGATTTTTTCCCAACCGAAACATTCCCCCCCCCCCCCCCCCCCCCCCCCCAAATTTCTGTAAATAGTTATACCCACAGACCTCCAGGACAACCCAGGGTCCGCTGGGAAGACAACATTCGACAGTCCCTAACTGACAGAGGACTGGAACGGAACAAAGCCAGAAAGAAAACTGCTGATAGAGACATCTGGCGATCTCTCTGGCAAACCTCTACACCCCAAGTTAGAAGAGCGACTAAGTAAGTTATACCCAACACGTCTACATACTATGCAGTTGCAACCAGTACCAAAGCTGTTATACAGGTGTTTTGGCCAAACATGTATGTCATCACAAACCCATAAAAGTAGGAAAAGCGGCCTTCTCGCAGTGAGAGGATCAGAGTCACAATTTCACATCATTTGACCAATTGAGTCACCTCACAGTTATTGAGTTCATAAACATGACTGATATCTCAGACAAGACTTGAACATCACTGTAAGAGCAAACATCTTCAATCAAATGTCAGAAAGCATTTATTGTAAATGCCCCTATAAAAAAAGTGTTCTTGAATCAGTAATATGGCCGTCGTGGATTATTCTGAAAGAAATAAACAGCAAAGGTAAATAAATAGGAAAATCATCCAATGTCTCATCTTTCACTGTACAATCAGAGATGGGCTCCGCCATGGGGTAGTGGCTAGATGCTCGCTGGAATATGAAGGTCATGGTTTCGAATACGAACATGGATTTTTTTAAAACAATGACCTTAGCTCCCAGGTCGATGCAGCCTAAAATGGGTAGCAGGTAAAGACCTGGGAAGTAAAGGCAGCTGGCATGATGATAACCATATCAACCACTAAGTACATCCATGCCTAGTACGTCTGAAGGCATGGAAAAGAGTCATAACACTTAGTTACACTCAGAGATAATTTAATAGCTGATCTTGTACACTTACAGATTCTTCTTCTTCTGCGTTCATCCGAAGATGTAATTGCGTTGTGTCCGTTTACAGCATGGCTGCGATATTTGCACCTTTCGGCCAACAAATCTGACTTCTGCAGGCATTTTTTGACCGGGTTAGCCTTCCCGTTGTACACTTACAGATAATTCAATATCCACTACACTCAAAGATAATTCAATGTCTTATCTAGCATACATGGCGATATTGCTAACTCTAAGTGTGTTGAAAATTAGAGATGGCTGCTGTTAAATTTTACAAAGAATGACAAAATTCAAATAAAATAACAATAAAAACTAAGAGTCATGAAAGGAAACACATACCGACAACTAGCAAAAATTTTTTGACCAGTTTTTAGCACAACAAAACAATTGGGTTACTTTAGTACAGAACTAAAATAAAACAATCCCACAGTAAAGTAGTCCGCAGATGCCATGGTAAAGTAGTCCTCAGATCCCACAGTAAAGTAGTTCTCAGATCCCATGGTAAAGGCCTCAGATCCCATGGTAAAGTAGTCCTCAGATATCACAGTAAAGTATTCCTCAGATATCACAGTAAAGTAGTCCTCAGATCCCATGGTAAAGTAGTCCTCAGATATCACAGTAAAGTAGTCCTCAGATATCACAGTAAAGTAGTCCTCAGATCCCATGGTAAAGTAGTCCTCAGATCCCATGGTAAAGTAGTCCTCAGATCCCATGGTAAAGTAGTCCTCAGATATCACAGTAAAGAAGTCATCAAATCTCAAAGTAAAGAGGTAATTAGGTCTCAAAGTAAAGAGGTCCTCAGATCTTGTAGTAAAGTAGTCCTCAGATCCATGATAAAATCCTGAGATCCTATTGTAAAGATTTCCTCAGATCTTAAAGTAAAAATGTCCTCAGATCTTAAAGTAAAAATGTCATCAGATCTCAAAGTAAAAAGGTCATCAGATCTCAAAGTAAAGAGATCATCAGATCTCAAAGTAAAGAGGTCATCAGATCTCAAAGTAAAGAGGTCATCAGATCTCAAAGTAAAGAGGTCATCAGATCTCAAAGAGGTCATCAGATCTCAAAGAGGTCATCAGATCTCAAAGAGGTCATCAGATCTCAAAGAGGTCATCAGATCAAAGCAGTCCTCAAATCCCATGGTAAAACAGTCCTCAGATCCCATGATAAAGTAGTCCTCAGATCCCATGGCAAAATAGTCCTCGGGCCCATTCTAGTCCTCAGATCCAATGGCAAAGTAGTCCCCAGGCCCCATGGTAAAACAGTCCTCAGATCCAATGGCAAAGTAGTCCTCAGATCCAATGGCAAAGTAGTCTTCAGATCCAATAGCAAAGTAGTCCTCAGGTATTTTAAAGTAGTCCTCGGGCCCATTTTAAAGTAGTCTTCAGATCCAATGGCAAAGTAGTCTTCAGATCCAATGGCAAAGTAGTCCTCAGGCCCATTTTAAAGTAGTCCTCGGGCCCATTTTAAAGTAGTCCTCAGGCACATTTTAAAGTAGTCCTCAGGCACATTTTAAAGTAGTCCTCAGGTCCCAGAGTAAAGCTGTCCATATAGGAGTAAAACATTTTCAGTGACAGCTAAAAAAAGAAAGAAAATGTGTAAACAATATCAACATCTAATTAGGCTATTCCACTCACCAAAGGGTTTGGTCGAAACCTGTAAGCCAACATCATCCTCTTACGGTAGGCATCAAACTCATCGTCATCCTTGGTCAGGTTAGCTGGACGATCAATTCCCAAGCCCCGGCCTTCAACGGTTGTGTTCCCTCTGGGGATATTGTCACAGAAATTATCATAGAACTTAACATACATGCAACAATGAAAACAGCCACAGCTCTACATACATCAGAAACTGAGTAAAAAACTTTGACAAAACACACTGAAGTCAATCATTGCTATTATCTATCATGTCGGTGTAGGTCACATCAGGCTAAAGTATAGTTCTCCATTCTGTTGTATTGTGTGCAATCCTGTAGATAGCATGGACAGAATGCAGTCCAGCACATGTGACCTGTCCCAGCATCCTTTCATTTTAGTGTTTCTTTTGAACATTCCCATGACCTCAGTGCACCCATTTCCCATTGCAGTGCCTGTTTCGTGATTCTTTCGGGATCTCTGTATAGGCAGCTTGACAGTTGTATAGAGAGCTGGTTTTCAGGAACCAAAGGCAAACTTCTGAACCTACAATTGCACAGTATAATCATAAATGACCAATAAATACAGAAGGCGTGGGGAAAGGGGAGGGGGGGGGGTTGGATCTGAACATCCTGCAAAAGGATTTTTCTTTATTTCTTCATGTTCCCCAGCTGTAAACTCCGACCGAAAGTTTTGATTATTTTTTTACTTATGGACATTAATTTTTTTCCTCTAGCGGCCTACAGGCATGAATCGTAACCTCAAGGACATTCTAGTCAAGAGTAGGTTACGCCCCGCGTCTGAGACCCACTTCGGCACGGTCTCTTGCCACAGACCTTCTTCTTCTTCTTCTGCGTTCGACATCAGTCATGCTAAACATTGAGTCCTGTCTGGGTGAAAAAATAGGATTGTGCGTTTAAGGTCGCCACCGGTCCCCCATAGCTTCTCTCGCAATGTGGATCCCCTGGGCCAGATCCACAGTCTTTGCTGGGAAAGGTAAGGGCAGTACTGCAGTACGCAGACCTGTATGCAGAACCTGTCCATGTGTGGTCCAGGTGGCAAGTCTAGAATTCCCTAACGCCACCTTCCACATACGTGAAGCATTCCATTGTACCAGCCGCAATTTTATTCATGCCATCAACTGCAAGAGATGTGGCATGAAATACATTAGTGAAACAGGTCTTCGGCTGTCCGACAGGTTCAGACAACATCTTTTGGATGTGCAAAATCGTGCTCTGAAACCAGTACCATTGCACTTCAATTCCCAGGATCACCAAGGCATCCTCGACATGGAGGTGACAGCCATTAAATCTAGCCATTCCAGCGACAGAATCTGCAAGTCTCTTGAGAATCGCTTTATTTATATTCTGGGGACTTTAACACCCTCCGACTGAATTGCCAACACATTTTCATTTAAACTCCCAGGGGATTCATAGTTTTATCTCTAATCCCCTAGTTATGGCCCCTGGTACTCCACATGGGGTATTTATCCCCCCCCCCCCCCCCAGCCAACATGTGTGGTCATTCTGCTGAGTAACAACTGACCCGGCTGCTTCGAGATACGAGCTAAGTGATTTTGTGTATCTGTGTAGTATTGTTTGATTTGTATGTGCTGATGAAAGCTCAATAGCCGCAACGTTCACGTTTTGTTTGTATTTGTTATATTGTGAAGCTTGCTTATATACTTTTTGTTTGGTGTTATATCTGTTCCAGAATTTGAGTTTTGCAAGGCACATCCGTTTCGCCAATCTAACTTATTTGGACGCAGACTGTTGGGTTCTTCTTGCTGACTGATGCATTCAAACTTTGAAGGAAAAATTCCTAACTAGTCGACTCTTACAACTGCTGTTTAAGTCGCAGTGGGTCTATTCTCTCCTCTCCCAACATAACTGAGGCCCAGGAGTAACAAATATGGAACCATCCTTTTTTTTGCCCACTTCTTCTTGCCACTGTATGTAAGATGGGCCTGTGTGCACAATTTGGGACCCTTTGAAAAAAAAGTTTGTTTATTCAAACTCAGGATGTGTCCAATATAGCGCCGCGCACCACCTCCTTTGTCTAATACCTGTTGATACCAGTAGTTGTCCCAACATATTTCCCTTACTTCTTCATCCTTCTTTGATTCATTCCATTTGATTTTTTCACCAATGTCCTCTGAAATTTGTTTGATTTCAACGCTGACAATTTTTTTGTGTGGCCCCGGAGATAATTAGGCCATGTGACTGATAAACAAATGGATCATCATACGCAGCAGGTACTGTGAAAACCTCTAAACTGAAGATGCTCCCAGTGTCAAGGTTTACACACACAAAATTACCAATAAAATAAAAGGACTACTTTCCTGATTCCAGGATTGTGGGTAAATAATGACAAAATCTATGTGTGCGATCTCCTTCAGGGGCGCTGTCATTAAAAAAAACTGGGGGGGAGTAAAAACGACAGCAATATGAAAATGAAAGACTGACAATTATATGATGAAAAATTAAATATTACAACATGAGGCACAGTTAAACACTGAAAAAAACTACAACTAGACAGATACACTGACAACAACATCCAATGACTGACTTGTTGACTGGTTGAGTGATGCCTTGTTCCTTGGCTCCAAGACCAGTGCCCTCCTTCCAGCCAAGCTTCATCAACATCTGGTAACCCATGTTCTCACAGGTCAGCTTGAACTCCTTGTACTCGGAGTAATCTGGCTCTCTTCCTTCTTCAAGGCCTGTCCAGAGCAGAAAGTTTCAAACTTTGATATCATCATGCTTTGAGTACCAAGGATACATCAGTTACATAAATCCTACTGGACAGAATAAACATGGACAATGTCTGCTAGTGAAGAAGAGGGTGAAGCATGTGGTGGTTGACCTGGGCCAGTGGAATCATAGTGCAATAAAGGTGCAGGGTATACAGGAGAGATAATGGGGATAACCTGGAATTTAAAAAATGTTTACGCTGCTGTTGATTTTCATGCCACACAGGAACAATGGGATTCGTTCATAGAGTTGGTGGAAATCCCAGGTAATAGGCTTCACATTTGTGTGGATTTCAATGCATGGGCCAGTACTGGGGGAAATGGACAAGGAAATGCTCTAGAAGTTATGGTGGATGCAGACATAATCTGTTTGGAAAAAAAAAAAAGGCGGTAGGCCAACTAGAATGGCAATGAGACCTGGTGATGCAGACATTGCTATTGATTTAGCTTGTTACCCAGTCAGAAGTGCTGGGCACAAAATGGAGTGTCCTAGGTAATCATTGAAGTGATCACCTTCCACACTGTCATGATTTCTAAAGCTACTAAGATCAGGGCTATGAGAATGCAGATGATTTATGAGTATGAGAGGGTCAATACCCTTCTTGAAGCCTCTGACTGAAGGTAGGTAACAGAATCATTAGCTCTGTTTTTGTGCAGCCTTCATGGTGGACTACAGAACTAAAACAAGCACAGAAAGCAAAAAACAGCATCAGTTACATGGATGTGGAGATGGCACAAAAAGGTTAGAAAAGACAAAGGTACAAGAAATCAAGCAATGTACAGCATTTGTAAAAAAAAAAAAAAAAAAGGCTACATAGGAACATTCTGCGTACAAAAATTAAAGGGGAAAAATCACTGGTAGGGTTCTGGAAACTACACAGACAGATGCAAAAAAAAGATCGGCCTATCTTAAAAGGCAGTATATATACAGATAATGGTATACTCATGACAAAAGACACAGATAAGGGGTAAGCATTTTTGCAGAGATTTATAGCACAAATTGATTGCAATTAAAGGGAAATTATAAATTCAGTTAGAGGTAATCTTCAAATACTATAAGTGATCCTTACTATCAAGATATTTTTAGTGTGAATGATATAAAATATATATTGCAAAAATTACACATACACAACGCTGGGCCACGCGCACAGGTATGTCCACATGAAGGGCATGAGTGATGAAGATGACTTGTAGCTTCAACCAGAGCATCACAACAGAGTTCTCTTCCTTTGAACCTTTGGGTTATTTTTTGTCCCCCCCCCCCCCCCCCCCACCCCCCCCCACCCCCCCCCCCCTCCCCCCTCCTTTGACCACGTGGGTTTTAGTGACATCCCTTGCTTTTTTTTTTTTTTTAGAAGTAGGTGAATCGATTCTTTAGGCACGAGCACACGGATATGCTGGCTCTAACAGCACCAGTGAGTGAAGACATTCATGAGCAAGGGAGTTAAGCTAACAAAGCAATTGCTGAGCAAAAACACAGCAGACAAAACTGTCTGTATAAGGATGATTCTATTTTGAATATATGAAATTACACTTGAGAAAACATACTGGCTGCAACTGCTGCGAAAGGGATATAGTGGATATAGTGAACAGAAAAATAATTGTTTGGTTTCCTTCACATCCGAGAAACACACAGATTCAAACTCACCCTGAAAGTCTCCATGAATTTTTCTAGCTCCGCTGGTGGAAGAAAATCTCCAAGGAAATGCTTGCCCCGAGCTCCTGAGGTTAATTTCTCTGCCCATACTGAAACAACAGATTATTTGTGAATGAGCACAAGTCTCCAAAACAAAAGATGTCTGCCCCCATGTGTTTGAATTGACTTTGTGTGGTTTAACGTGAAAAAATTATGAAAATTCACAATGAAACTAGCGGCTGATGAACCAGCCACTTCACAGGAAAGTGAAGTAGGTCTAGGCTTTTCACAGTACAACAGGTGATCAATACTTTGGCTGATTCAGACTCCGGGAAGTCAGAATTTCATCAAGAATATCTTTCCAGTTCAAGTGGCACAGATAATGAGAGCTCAAGTAATGAGGAGAATCTTGAACCTTATAGATCTAGAGCTAATCAATAGTAAGAGAAGGTAGGGGGGGGGGGGGGGGGGTGTCCCTTAACAGCTGATGGGGGAGATCTAGGTTATGATGAAGGTTGGATAAGGAATTTTGTATCCCAAATACAGATCTGAATTTCAATGAGGATGGAGAAGGCCCAGTGAACATTCCTAGATCTATCACAGAGAAGAGCTAACCGACTGACTGAAAAAAGCCAATTTATTTCACCAGATATATTCAGAAACTGTGCCTGCAACTTATTGGTGGATACAGAACATCAGCCCACCACCACCCACAAAAGGAACCCTGTCCTCAACAGATGACCCAAGGCAATCATTTTCCAGAGATTGCCCCTGGGACATAGTCTGATAATATCTGTGTCGTGTGCATGGAAAAGCACTCCAGGTACAACAAGCAAAATCCTGGAGTGTCTTACAGAAAAGACAATCCGTGCAAGAAGATGAAGAGCAACATCTGGTGCTCACTTTGCAAGAAGTACCTCTGTGTGAAACAAGGCTCATCCTGCTGGTGGATTGGCACACAAAGTTGGAATGGAAGGCAGACCTATTTTCAACAATGTCTCCAAGTTCCATCGTATTCTAACCACTTGTCTACAGTAACTATCATTTTTCAATATCACGCTGGTTTCTTTTCCTCTTTAATGCTCAGGAGCCCAGGTAAAGGGGACAGTTAGGCTGAGGGCCTCGGGTCTGGTAGGATTAAAACTGGAGAAACTAGTGACATCCAGTCACTAAACCAGACAAACTCTCCTGATGTATTAAACCCAACAAAACTAATGAAACTGATGTTGCTTTCCATCTTCTTTCCTAGTTGTGTAGGTTCCTACGCATTCTATAACCACAGGAACAAAACTGCCATCACTGCCTGTATTTATCACTGTTGCAATGTAAGTGGCTGTGTGTCTTTGAGCCTGAGGATTTGAGACCTGTGCCACTCATTGTGCAGGTAAGGATTTTATCTTTGCCCCGTATGGAAAAAACCCACAACCTTACTGAAGATTCGAACCTGGGTCTCCCGCATGAAAGCCCAGTGCTCTTAACTGTTAGACTTTAGAAACTCAAACCTGGGATAACTCCAACTCTCTACTTATGCCAACAGTATCACAGAACACACAGAAATGGAATTTCAAGATATCACAAAAGCAGAATTTCATAGCAAACACATAGACTTCGTTTTCACAAACTTCACATTCATACACTTAGTTCAAATAAAAAAAACTCCAAAAAACAAACAAACCAACCTTTGGTTGCTTCCATCTCGTTGGCTCTCTGTCTGTGCTCCCAGGTCCCACCTTCTGCTTCTTCATCGGAATCATATTCATACTTCCTTTTCACCTTGACCCCTTCAATCTGCGCCATCAATGCCTGTTCCTGCATTTTCTTCTGGGCCATCACCAGCTCGTACATAAAGTTCATCTGCAAGGTCACAGAATAAGCAAGCATTTTGACAAATTATGTTACGTTTTCAATCACAGTCAACGTCACTGCACATTAGGCATTCCCATGCATGCTCAGTCCTTCAATGCAGCAGCCACTCCAAAATACCTCTACTGATTGTTCCCATAAGAAGTTGGTTATAGTATCACCTGTCTTGACTCTGAAGACGGCATAGACATGCTTCACCAAGCTTTATTCCTAGGCCACACAATTGTGTTAGTGTCAAGAGATTTCCTCCAACCTAATGCATACTATACTATTACATCAGCTCTGTCCATGTTCGCATCAGTGTTCCTGTTGAGTATCGCAACAACATAATACTTTAGATACAAGTTGTTGGTTTTGTTCTGTGCCATCTCCACAAGGACGGTCGGCTATAAGAATAAACTCACAGGGAGCAAGTACAGCGGGGATCTACAGTCATCAGTAGAAATTATCCTCTTTCGACACACGTTTCGGCCCACGATTCCTAAACGTATTCGGAGGTGGGCCCACCTGAGTTCATGAAGCTCAGGGCTGCTTCCCCGCCGCACAGAATTACCGGATGGTGTTATACTTTCGGCCAGAGACAAGACGACTTGGTGGTTTCGAAGGAGGTACTGTGAGATAAGAAGCCGCCACGGCAGCTACAGTGTATCCACTGCTGTCTCTGGGAAGATTATGTGTCCAGGCTCCACTCTTTTCCACAGAGAGACTCTTGCATCACTGTCCTAGCATTTCTTTTTATATTCAAACTGTCCACTGTGGAAAATTAACATTAGTACTCAAGTATCATGAAACTGTTAAGAGCATTTACTAAACTAAGCCACAAAGCAGTGGTTTAAATCTGTTTTAACGTGTTCCTATGACCACCATTCTTCTATGTTTTATCTCAACCTGTTTAATAACCATTTATCTTCTGTCTTTCATTTCCCAATGAGTAGACCCTACACCTGTTCATGCCCAAATATTCTGAAGACTTTTCATACTGGGTTGAACTTTGTAGGTAGATGTCTACAGGCTGAGGCGGCCAGACCCATGCCAACTTTCCTACAGATTGAGCAGGGATGGGGATGCCCAGTGTGCAAAAGATGTTGATTGTGATAACATAATGCTAAGGGTGCGAGAAGTGGCGTATAGATTGGCACAGCCAGGCATTAAACTCACTCCAGACATAAAGAAGTCTTGTTAAATTCTTGCTAAACAATACAGCACTGGTACAATTAACCGCTGGAAGCTGATTTTTTTCTTCTACCCGTTCACTGGCTGTAAACTCTTGTGGAAACTTCTGGTAGTTCATCCACTTCTGCATTTTGGTCTTGTTTCATAACCTGAGTTTTGTGTGCACATCAAATTTGCAGATGTGGTTCATTTGTAAGCAGACTACTGGTTCCGTGCCTATGGCGAGATGCACTCTGTCTTCGAAGAAAACACCCATGATTAGTTTACAGTTACAACAACCTTTTGTCAAAATCTCTTTTTTTAAAACCTTATACACACACACACTTATTTATCTGTGAATAAATTATCCCTGGTAATGCAGACTTGTGCTCAACCTTGTGCTCCTAGTGTCAGACTTGGACACTGACTAAAGAACACAAGAGAAAACTAATCAACTGCGAAATGAGATATCCGAGAAAGGCTTTAAACACAAAACTAGAAGAGTTCATCTGAGAAATGAAGAAATTACAAGAACTATTGGAACAATGCCTATCATTAAGTTTATGAAAAACAAAGACTGAAATGGTGCCGCAATTTATTCAGAATGAATCCAACAATGCCAGCAACGAGAGCGTACAACAGGAAAGTAAAAACAAGAAGTAGGGGATGACCAAGAAGAAGATGGATTCGGGCCTGGAGACTCCACAACACCGCAGCAAACCGGGCACATCACAGCGTGCCTTAGCTTGGAAACCAAAGATCTGTTTACCTGCAATGCCTAGGGGCACAATGCAGAAAATGGACAAAAGAGAGAGAGAGAGAAATGTAGACTTCTAACATCATTACCTGGTTATAAAGACCAATGTTTTACCCCCCAGCCCCCATAATTGTTACACATCCTAATACATTCTAGGTTGGTTGTATTTTACTGTGGCTAAAGCTGGAGACAGGAAACAAGACTCACTTCCTGCTGCTCTTTGATCTGCTTCAGCTGCTCCTCAGAGATGGAGTCACTTCCAATCACTTTCCTGGCATAATCCTGCATGCTGACTGGTTTAGGAACTGTAAAGAATAAAGACAATGTTTGACGAGCGCAGCATGTCTTATATGTGTCTTCAAGAATGTTCTGGTTGTTTGTCTGTTTCTGCACTTTGGTCTTGTTCAACAATTTCAGTTTTGCCTACACAAACAAGTTTTACAAATCTGGCTTATCTTCATGCAGACTGTTGGTTCCTCATCTTTCAAACAGATGCACTCCGACTTGAAACAAAATGTTGATCCTAACTATATGCTGGTCGGACCCCTGACCAGACTTGGAACCTATTTCTAGGATGGCTGTGGAAAGGTGTCGACACGTCTTGACCTGGTTTCCGGTGTAGGATGACCACAGAGAAACATATAGACAGGTCTTGACCTGGTGTGGTGTAGGATGACCACAGAGAGATGTAGACAGATCTTGACCTGGTCATGGTGTAGGATGACCATGGAGAGGGTGTAGATAGGCCCTGATCGTCATGAGCCCCGGTCCTAGTGCACCTCCACACATGGTTGAGTGGATGAGACTAATGACACAATGGTTACACTCTAGAGTGGTAGAGAAGAACTGCACAGAAGAAAATCATATCATAAGATTTGGTTCCTGCTACTCTAATGTGAAACCGGAGAGTTGACTGCTCATCCAGGAAATTAAGGTATTAACTTATTCAAGGTCACATCCTATGTATTCTACTGTACTGTATAAGGAGAATGTACTGACAGCCAAGATATCCTTCTGTTCCGTCTGCTGGTATTTCTTCAGTCTCCCGGGCTTTACTGAATAATCTGTGTAGCAATTCCGTCGATGTGTTTGGCCTTGATATTTTTTGCTGCTATATCATGTGGACCTGAAGCCTTTCCTTCTTTTAGAGGATTTGATAGCATTGTACATTTCCTCTTTAGATGGTATCCAGTTTTATTTCTAAAGGCTGGATATCTGGAGGGACCTCTGGCGAGTATTTAAAAATATTCAACCCATCTGTCCATTTAATCTTTAGTGTTAGTACCTTTCCTTGGCTATTTTGCAGTTTGTAGCATTTTCTGGCTTCAGATTTCTACAGGTTTTTTTTATAGAACGCATGAAAGATTACAGTGTTGCTATTCTTTGCTTCTGATAATGCACAGCCAAGCATTTTAATTTTTAACAGTGAGTCCCAAGTAAATTATAAGTATAAATATACATAATCAATAGATTTTATTTGATTCTATACTGCAAGGTAGAAGGCTCTGCAAAAACAGACGTCAGACAAAATCTGGCTCACCAGGTATCTGAGATCGTGGAGGAAGTGCATGTTGCTGGATTGTGGCTAAACCACCGAGCTGTATGTTGGTAGCAATGCCTGCAGCCGAGATAACAAACACATAATTAACAGCAAGATGATTTGACACACATACGTCATCAAATAAACAATCACAGAATTACAATTCCTGCACTCAGGATATTGCTGCACACTCTGACCTTCGGCAGCCAACCCAGTGTTTCCCTGTTGACACTGCCATTAACAACCTCATTAAAAGACCGCTACACATTCCCCCTGTGGGCTGAGCATCATCCAAGCCCTCTACTCACCGAATTCGTGATGCTAGGTGTGAATACTGTTGATTATATCATCCAGCAAGGACAACTGGACTTTAAAACCGTGGGGATTATTTTTTTTTTTAAACTCTACACTTAAAATGAAGCAAGCTCTCTCTACACCTCGGGAAAGAGAGGGGTTGGGGGTGAGGGGTTGGCGACACTGAACCTGACAGAAGCTATGTGTTGGGGATTACCCAAATACCCAGTGATTTTGTAAGTACTACTTTCCATGTGGGTTTAAGGAACCGACTGGGGGGGGGGGGGGGGGGGGGGGAGGGAGATCAACTGACTTCCCAACAAGCATCTCATTAGAGTTGACTAGCTGGGTGCTTCCTTCAAACTGGGAATTCATGTGCCAGAAAGGCAGGAAACCAAATGTCTGCATACAAATAAGTCACATTTGTAAAACAGATATGCACACAGCACTCAGGCTCTGGAGCAAGACAATAGGCCGAACAAAGAACAAGAACTTTCAGCTGGAGTTTACAGCCAGTGAATATGAAAAAGAAGAAGATTGCTATAACAATCTGATGCCAGTTAAAGTAATGGCATGAGATGATGGTGACAAATCTTTGTTAAGCACTCTATTAGGATTTCTGGTTCAAGTACCCACTCTAGTGAAATGTGTGGCTCACGTTGTTGTGAGAGAAAAAAGTGGTGGACGGCTGACCCTCGAAAAATGGCCATTAACTAGAAACAACCATTGAAAACTTCTCTTCTAAAGCATTCCTCTTAAAAAAGGCAGCTGGTACATTGTGCCGAGGTTTGCGGCAAGACTGCGATATCTGTGTCTTTCTACCCAACACATTCGATTTCAGTGACACATTTAATTAGTAGCTTTTATTGACATACTTTTAAAACGGCAGTGGGTATATCTCTGCATCCCCCCTCCCTTAAAAAAAGAGCCCAGAAACCACACTGCGACAACTGAGAAACCTCACACACACACGCACGCAAGAGAGAGAGAGAGAGAGAGAGAGAGAGAGAGAGAGAGAGGGGGGGGTTCTATAATGGTCATGTGCTCTTACAGAGTTTTTCTCATAAACTTCACAAGCAAATGGTTTTACTGAAGCAATTACAAAATGGGACAAAATAACTCACCTGGCATAGCTGGAGCACCCAGTGATGTCACAGAAGCGATCCCTGGAGGAGCTAAAGTTGGCAGGACAACTCCTGGAGGTGCAAGAGTTGTAGGAGCAGCTATCCCAGGTTGAGCTAATGGAGCTTTCTGTTCACTCCACCGCGACTTGCGCTTCTTTCGGATTGGTTGCCTGCTTTCCTCATTATCTGTAAGACAAGAGGGGCCCCTCTGTTAGCTTGGGATGGAAAGGGGGAAGAAAAGGAGAGAAACAAGCCCATATTCTCTTCTTCTTGTTCACCGGGTGTGAACTCCAGCAGAAAGTCCCTAATATTTGTCCACCTCTGGACTTAAAAAACTTAAATTTTGCATGCAGATCCATTTTCCAGATCTGGCTTATTTGTATGCATACTGTTGGTTCCTTGCCTGACAGGCAGAAGTGCTCAGACTTCAAAGGAAACTCCCTTAATTAGTCACTTTTTTATGAAATGCTTGATTAAATGTGACTGAGGCCCTGTTAGGGTATATTTTCGGCCTCGATAATTTGGGACCCCTCTTGGAGAACACAACCCTACATACATAATAATTTAACTTAAAAGAATGAATGCACATAACACAGCATATACAGCTGTTTGGGTCAGTGGGTAGAACAGTGACATACCAAGCACATCAGACTGCAGATAGCTCTGGCATCTTCTTTTCCTGGCACCTTTCCATCTGTGCAGAATCTGGTGAATGTCTAAGACGTTATTACGCTGACTCCTAACCCTTTAGCCCAGAGACAACATAAACCAGCATTTTCATCTGTTATTAACAATCTGAGAAGATGGAAAACTGTGCAAAGCTAGTCCCCAAGAAGAGACAGTTGACAGCATCAGTGAAATGCAGCACTGCAGTGTTTAGGAGAATTGCAGTGTTTTTTTAAACTAGAAATAGCATTTGAAGGAGGTTTGCAAGGGGGGGGGAGGGAGCATATATTTTAAAGCCATGATGACATCATAATTAGGGTCATGAGGGCGTGCAATGAGTCACCATATTAATCATATTTTTCAGGCCCAAGGAAGTGTAGACATTTAACTTTCCACTCCATTTTGTGTTCATTGATTACTCCCCCTTCATTTATTCCTTTAGGGGAAAAAGCTTCAAAATGTATTTTGTCTTTTTCTTTTCTGTCTACTGACTGTGTTGTCCCAAATTATCATTGTCTACTGAAAATGTTGACTTTAACAGGGCCTAAGTCACATGCCAATTTGACATCCGCTGCCACGCCGAGAGTATCTTCCACACTGGCGTTCGATATCAGGCAAACTAGATGGCTGGGACCCACGAATAAAATGAAAACTGCAGGATTGTGCGTTTAAGCTCGTGAGTCCCGGTCCCCCATAGTTTAGCTGCAATCCATGCCTCCTTTGGGCCGGCGCCACAGATCTTCGGCTGGGTGGAGGCAGTCGCAGAACTGCGTATTTGTTGAGGGGTTTGTCTGTTAGGGTCCACAATTTCGGCCTCGATAATTTGGGACCCCTCTCGGAAGATAGCCTCATTTTGTTTTATTTACGAGTGACCTGTGAAAAGTTTAAGAATTCATTTTGTTCTTTCCTGTTGAGTTTGTTAATGCTGTTTAAATTAGTATTAAGTAATAACAAAGGTAATAAATACAGAGGTTATAGAGAGCTTGAAGGAAATTTTTTAGATAAAAAACTGCTTTAGCGAAGATTTTTTAGATATTATTGTAGCTGTGTGGTGGATGAGGTTGTGAGAGATTATTCCCAGCTTTACTATCACTCAATCGGTGCTCTCTCATTTCCTTGAAAACAGTAAAGCTGGTATCACTGCAAGACTAGACTTTTGCTTCCTTGGAGAGTAAAGCCAATGTTGTTTGACTCTGTTGTCTTAGATCAGCAATATTTTGTCTTGTTTTTTTGTGATGAATGTGCTTGGAGAACAGACAATGAGTCGCAAAGTAGAAGATATATGGTGCCCTAATCTGCAATGTTGAGTGACTGAGATGTTGGACTGCAATCATGTCTATGCAGTTGTAAAAAATCAGCTCTTTAGAAGTTCTCTGCATTTATTGTCTGTTGACCTGTTGCTGACTTTAGAGAGAGACTTCATGCTCTACTGACTAGGTTATTTTTGTCTTTGACTTTCCCCCTTTCTGACTGCATCTGTAGCTTTGAGCCGTTGTCTACTGAACCTGAGACTTTGTGGTGTTACTGATTCTTTTGTCTTTGACTTTGACTGCTGCCACTGTTGTCTTTGACTTTATTGTATGTAGAATCTGTTGTCTGTGACTTTATAGTCCACTTACTTTTGTTTTTTGTCTTTGACTTTATTATCTGTTGTCTTGGACTTTGTTGTCTTTTGACTCTTGTTTTTGACTTTATTGTTTGCAGACTCTGTTGTCTTTGACTTTATTGTCTACTGACTGTGCTGTCTTTGACTTTGTCTATTGTCACTGTTGTCTCTGACTTTATTTTCTGTTGACTCAATTGACTCTGATGTCTTTTCTTTTGACTTTATTGTCTACTGACTCTGTTGTCTTTGAATTAAATGTCTACTGTCTCCTGTTGTCTTTATTTTATTGTCTGTTGAATCTGTTACATTAGACTTTATTGTCTGTTGAATCTGCTGTCTTTGACTTTATTGTCTACTGACTCTGCTGTCTTTGACTTGTCTACTGACTCTGCTGTCTTTGACTTGTCTACTGACTCTGCTGTCTTTGACTTGTCTACTGACTCTGCTGTCTTTGACTTGCCTACTGACTCTGCTGTCTTTGACTTTATTGTCTACAGACTCTGCTGTCTTTGACTTTATTGTCTACAGACTCTGCTGTCTTTGACTTTATTGTCTACAGACTCTGCTGTCTTTGACTTTATTGTCTACACTCTGCTGTCTTTGACTTTATTGTCTTTGGCTTTACTGTCTACTGACTCTGTTGTCTTTGCCTTCTTTGTCTGTTGACTGACTTTATTGTCTACTGACTCTGTTGTCTTTGACTTTATTGTCCCCAAACATTATTTTACCTCCACATTCATCATCTGCATCCACTTCTGCTTCATGTTTCACAGAGGATTTCAACAACTGGACAACTTTCCACTGGAAGTACTTGTAAGTATCGCTTGTTGGGTTTCTCAGGAACCTGCGCAACAATATGTTAGTCAGTTAATGAAAAACTACATAATTCAGAGAAGTGGTAATACTGAGAACAGTGCCCATTTTTGCCCCCAATTCTTATATTCTTAGCAATGATGTGGACACGCTGCTCCCAAAATCCTCATATCGTCCTATCTCTCTAAGGGTGTTAACAATGTCAGCAGAATCCATAGGCCGACCATCTGCGAACAAGGCACAATCAGCCAATCCATCAACCTCAAACTGATGCACTGGTAAAGTAAACTTCAGGATGAACTTTCAGGGGAAGATAATTTCTTGTGACATTTTAGGATAATCTTTTGGGAAATTTTAGGACAAACTTTTGGGAAATGTTAGGTTGACCTGCTGGTAAATTTTAGGGTAAGCTTTAGGAAAGTTTATGACGAACTGTAAAACTTTAGAAAACTTTCAGACACATTTTAGGAAACATTTCGCACAAGAAAACTAAAGGAATTAAATCGGTTACAACAGTCAGGGTAATATTATGACATATAATGCCAAAGTTTTACAGATGCTATGCGTTTTAGGTATGGATCAAGCTGAAATACTGTCTCTCTACGAGAAGTAAGATGTTTGCGAGAATCAAATACAGACTGAATCTGCAACCATGTTAAACAGAGTGTGGCCAAACATAAACACTATGGTGGAAGCCAAAGAAGAATAACATAACATAATCCTTGACTTGTGAAGGTGTACTAATGGAAGCACTAGCACATAAAACCTGTCGTCTTTCTCCGTCTTCCCCTTGACGAATAAATGTGTGATAACTTAGTCCTGTCCATTTCTTGATGTTGTCATTCCAGGTTTTTCTTTGCCCTTTCTCTCCTTTGATACCCCCCAATGTTCCTTGAAGCAGTCTTTGCAATCGAATCATATCTCACCAAGTGCCTGAATCAAGCTAGCTTGCAATGTTTTAAAGCTGCCAAGAGAGGCTCTTGATGTCAGGCAAATTTGTATATTTTGTCTCTGACATATTTATTAGTTTTGTGTTCTACATAACTAATTCGTAAAATGTGTCAATAGTATTTATATTCAATTGCCTGAATCTTGTTTCAACATCCTATCGCTTATACTTCTCGTCCTTTTTAGGATGACATTTTTCATTATTTGAAGCCCTACTCTGGCTCTTGCCAGGGGCCGCAATATAGCCTGGCCATAAATATGGCCTAAAGGCTGAACACGGTTTCTGGGACCTCTCCACGGTGATCCTCACCCACATGGTGGCACATTGTGTCATCGGGTGTTTATCGCTTGTGTGATGTCCTGGTGGGGTGGAAAGTCAGTCAGCCCGAATCCTCTTTTCCATCTCCACAGTGAGAGTCCAATTCTCACATCCGTATAAGAAAATAGACAATACCAGTGAGTTATATATATTGACCTTAACAGCGATGCTGACTTTGCTCTTCCACATCGCATTTAGCTGGGACATCTCGGAAGAAGAAGAATAAACCAACACAGAACTGGTATCAGTGGGATTTGCGGAGGAGGGGATTCGAGCCCGGGGACTGAATGGTGTCATATACAACAATAATAATTATAATAATATAGGACAATCTACCAACTAACTAACTTGTTAGGTTCATCATCATCATCCTGCTGTGTTATTATGCATGACATAAGGCTCCCAGTTTCATCCTCCATTCTGCTTTATCCTATGCAATCCATTCAATGTCACAGATTGAATCTAGTCCAGCAACTTTGGACTCACTCAACAATGTCCCTCTTGTATTATCTAATCCAGCACCTTTGGACTCACTCAACAATGTCCTTCTTGTGGTGTCTCAGCCAGCACCCTTGGACTCACTCAACAATGTCCTTCTTGTGGTATCTAATCCAGCACCTTTGGACTCACTCAACAATGTCCTTCTTGTGGTATCTAATCCAGCACCTTTGGACTCACTCAACTATGTCCCTCTTGTGGTATCTAATCCAGCACCTTTGGACTCACTCAACAATGTCCTTCTTGTGGTGTCTCAGCCAGCACCCTTGGACTCACTCAACAATGTCCTTCTTGTGGTATCTAATCCAGCACCTTTGGACTCACTCAACAATGTCCCTCTTGTGGTATCTAATCCAGCACCTTTGGACTCACTCAACAATGTCCTTCTTGTGGTGTCTCAGCCAGCACCCTTGGACTCACTCAACAATGTCCTTCTTGTGGTATCTAATCCAGCACCTTTGGACTCACTCAACAATGTCCTTCTTGTGGTATCTAATCCAGCAACTTTGGACTCACTCAACAATGTCCTTCTTGTGGTATCTAATCCAGCACCTTTGGATTCACTCAACAATGTCCTTCTTGTGGTATCTAATCTAGCACCTTTGGACTCACTCAACTATGTCCCTCTTACGGTTTCTCTTAGACGTCTTTACTTCCTCAATCCATTTGTTTCTCATTTCAGTGCATATTTAGTGATTCTCTACAAAAGCAACAACAACAAACCTTTCACATGAGACCTTATCTGACAGATAACATACCAGTACAAAGGATCTGCAGCACGTTCCTCCAGGGCTCGCTGCTCTGCCTGTGAGCCAGACAGCATGACTTGTACAGCCAACTGTTCTATGACATTTCGAGTTTCTTCATCTTCTGGGGGACAGACTAGAAGCAGGCTGGGTCAACTTAAGCTCCTACGAATTGTTCTGAATAGATTTTCAATAAGATCATGGACATAGACATCCGTCTATTCCCAGGTGTTTCCTTTTCATACTCATTTTTGTCCCTCAGGAGTTAACTCACTAGCCAGATAAACTAAGTGTTCAGCCGGACACTTCTTCTTCTTAGTTAACCTTTAAAAGGGTGGCTAACACACTGTTTGGTAGTTTACAGCTAGGCTGCGATATCTGCGCCTGTCAGCACAATACATATGACTTCAGCAAACCTCTAATTATTCGCCTTTTAAGATATGCTTGTTAGAGAATGAAATGCTGCGAGTCTACTTCGCCCCCCCCCCCACTCTCCACCCCAATACAGCCCAGAATTCACACAGGAACGTGTAATACTGGTTCTCAGATATGACATTATCAGTATTTTAAAATGCACACTACTCTATATTTAAATCTCATTGCACCATAAATATATTTAAAAGATAATGCATTTGCTAATTTAAATTTAGCTATAAATTTAACTCAAACTGACTAGGTGACCTACTCATTAAAAGGTTACCTGCATACATTTACAGAGATAGCATTTACTGACTTCTGGGCACTTTACTAAGTAATTTTTCATTCAGTAGCTCGCTACTCTGTTTTATGCATAAAAGACGCTCATGCTGTTGTTAAAATTAATGCAAAGCTGCTGCGACCAAATCGCATGCACCCGACTTCCAACCCTGTATGTCATGACTGTGAAAATATGTGTTCACAACCCTTAGGCCACAGACTTTGACATAAAGGACAGAGAGAATCGTAACAATGAGATTCAAAGACAGTAAACATCCCAGGTCGATCTAGCCTAAAACAGGTATCAGATAATGTCCCGAGAAGTAAAGGCAGCCAACATGATGATGATTACATAGGCCACTATCAAAACAGTAACCTGGCATCAAATGCTGATGCGCCAATGGCATAAAAAGCGTCCTTAACTTTTTGTTTGCAGTGAAACTAAAAGCTTGCTGTGTAAGTTCCAGGGCCCCATTTAAGGGAGGAAAAACAGACCCACTGCCTCCTTATCGAGCATGTCATAAAAGGCACCAATTTAAGAGATTTTTTGAAGAGGCGAGGAACCAGCAGGCCGCATACAAATAAGCAGATTTGTAAAATGGATGTATAAGCACAAAATTCCAGTTCTCAAACAAGGCTAAAGTCCAGAAGCGGACGACATCCTGAACTTAAAGCTGGTAAATGCTAAACAGAAGAGGGGGAAAAACAACAAAGAGCTAGAAAAACTTCAGCAATTATTATTTTTATGAAACAAGACTTGTCTTGAATGAAACAGGAATTATTCTTTTATGAAACCAGACTTATCTTGAATGAAACAGGAATTATTTTTTTAATGAAACTTACCTGGTGGTTTGTGCTCATTTGTGAAAACATCTGAGAAACCAGATGAAACAAAGGACACAGCAGACTTTGGATGGTTCTTCTTGGATCCAGCACTGGGAAAAACAGAGAGCAACATTCAATAAATTGTGTGCAAAAAACAAAGTAATCCAGCATACAATTTTCTCACGAGCCATTTATTTACAAAATTTACACACAATATACAAAGATATGTCAAGTAAACATCGGTATTATTCAACCTAATCCCCATCAACTAGTGCAGCTTTATGCCAGACCAAAACAAGTGCATGTATTCCTAGCCTACATCAGATTTTTTCCTGATCGTGTAGATTTTCTTTGCTGCATGAATCTTCTTCTTCTTCTCCTCTTCCACTTTGTACCTCAGTGAAGTGTCGGGGAGAGATGTAACATACGTTAATGATCTCTGTCAGGAGCACTATTAAGACTGATGTTCATTTCTGTAAGGCACTTAATGCCATCAGTCCATATTTTCCGAGGTCTTCCGCTCGCTCATTTGTGTCCAAACCACTTCATTTGTTTCTTGATGACCTGTAAGACTAGCTTTATTCCTTGCATTCGTCTGATTTCATGATTTTGTTTTCTGTCTTTCCTTGAAACTCCCGCAGCTCTTCTAAGGCATTTCATTGCTGTATGAATCATTTCATCATAATTAAACCTTGACCCACAGAGTTTATCTTTAATTGGACCAAACAGATGAAAATCAGAGGGTGCCAAATCAGGACTACAGGGTGGATGGGTTAGTACAGTCCAACCGAATTTCATGACTGCTTCCCTTGTTGCCAGACTTGTGATGGGGTGCACTGCCATGGAGGAGAAGCAGATCTGCTGGACCTGTGCAGCTGAACGATCTTAGCCAAAAAGTTATCTCCATCAATACTAAAACGTGCACACACTAAAAAAATCAGAAGAAATGGCTTTCCTTTGCCATCAGTGTCATTTGTGAGACTTTCAGCAACCCATTTTGTGCAAACCCTTTTAAAATTTGAGAATTGTTATAAATGTATTTGCACTACCATTACTGACTGACAGCTGTGGGGTCAACTGTTAAGTGATGATTTACCTATCTACATTACTGACTGACAACTGTTGAGAGGTAATTCCCCTATCTACATTACTGACTGACAGCTCTAGGGCCAACTGTTGAGTGGTGATTCACTTATCTACATTACTGACTGACAGCTCTAGGGCCAACTGTTGAGTGGTGATTCACTTATCTACATTACTGACTGACAGCTCTAAGGCCAACTGTTGAGTGGTGATTCACCTATCTACATTACTGACTGACAGCTGTGGGGCCAACTGTTGAGTGGTGATTCACCTACCTACATTACTGACTGACAGCTGTGGGGCCAACTGTTGAGTGGTGATTCACCTACCTACATTACTGACTGACAGCCATGGGGCCAACTGTTGAGTGGTGATTCACTTATCTACATTACTGACTGACAGCTGTGGGGCCAACTGTTGAGTGGTGATTCACTTATCTACATTACTGACTGACAGCTGTGAGGCAAACTGCTGAGTGGTGATTCACCTATCTACATTACTGACTGACAGCTGTGAGGCAAACTGCTGAGTGGTGATTCACCTATCTACATTATTGACTGACAGCTGTGAGGCAAAGTGCTGAGTGGTGATTCACCTATCTACATTACTGACTGACAGCTGTGGGTAGAGTGGTGATTCACCTATCAGTAAGAATAATGCCCTCAGCACATTTCAACATTTCCGCGGGGGTGGATGTGGCAGGACATCTAAAGCACAGCCAATCAAGCAGCCCAGCATCTCCACTTCCTGATTCTTTTATTCTCGGAACCCAGTGAGAAACGGTGTCACAAATTGTAGCTTATAGCACAAGTTGCTAATATGCTCCATTTCAACAGTTTAAAGCAGCCATATTATGTGACCAGCTGCGATGTAATTTACATATAATCCTCACATGTACATTTGAAGTGCGCAAAAATACATGCTTCTACCTTCACTACCAGCTGAGAAAAATGCTGTGATGCATTAGTTTCTGAACGCCCCTCTTACATAAGAATGAGGTCTTGTACGTTCTCTCTCTAAAAAAATACAACTTACAACGAGATGTCGTTAGCTCGACCAGATGATGAGCTTGATGTGTGTGGTTCACTTGTTCCTTGGCCTATTACAAAAAGAAAAGAGAAAAGAATGTAAATAACATTTAAGGAACCCTTATCCATGGCAAACAATAGGATCTGGCCTTCAAGATAATGCCAACAAAACTACAACTAAATACCATGCTTTTATCTAAGGTCCCACCCGCTCCCCACCTCGCCAAATAAGTATGTCTTAAGAATCTATTAATTAAGGGTGTTTCCTGTAAAACTGTACATAGTATCTGCCTGAGTGGTGAAGAACTAACAATCTGCATACAAAGAAGTCAGATCTGTAAAGCGGATGTGCATGCACAACTCTAGTTCTGGAATAAGACTTTAAGTTGTGAAGTGGATAATCATCCAGAACTTTCCGCAGGAGATTATGGCTGGTGAATGCTAAAAAATGTATATGGAAAAATTAGAGCGCATACAGAATGCGGTTATGAGGGTCATTCTAGGTTGTACCAGAAACATCCCAGTGGTGTGTATGCAGTACAACCTTGGTTTGCCAACTGTTGCAGGTAGGCTGAAGTTGCTGCAGGCGAAGTCATATCTCAGAGTAGCTGCATGAAGCTCTGGGAGCAGTTAAGAGTCTGCGGCAGATAAGAGGGAAGTCATGGACGGCTCAGGCAGGAGACACAATCAGACAGGTTTACATCCTAGAGAACATTAGGTGAGGAGAGGAGTGGATCAAGGTGCCAGCGGAACAGTCAGATTTGTGTAGAGTCATAATTACATTGAGCAGGGAGTGCAGAGAGTGGCCAGCAGGTGCCAGCGAGGTGGAAATTCAGCAATTAATTCAAGATAATGCTCGCTCAGAGGATGTGATTATTTATACAGATGGTTCAGTGTCAAGAGGCAAAAGAAGTGCTTGGGGTTTCTTAGCAAAAGTTAATGGTCGACATTAGGTGCAGGAGAACCTAGCGTATGATACCACAACATCCAGCTTAAGAATGGAGGTGGAGGTGGTAACTGCAGCTTTCCGCTGGTTAGAGAACACGACACACAAACACACACCGTGATTGTAACTGACTCAGAAAGCATTCTGAGGAAGGTCAGGACAGGCATACTTCCTGCGGATGGCACGCTTCACTGCGGAAGTCACGGGTTTGAAGTATTGTCTGGATCTTTTCTCCAGGATATGCCAGTGTGTTGGGTAATGAACAGGCGGACAGACTGGCTGGCTCTGCATAACTTAGTGGAATACTGATGCATGATAAGGCAGACGTGGTTAGGGCTGTGTGGGAAAGCGTGTACATTTCATGAGACTGATGCAGCAGGGAGTAACAAGGAGTTCTGGCAGATGCTCGAAGCTCAGAGGAAAGGCAAGACAGACGTTTAATAAGAATGCTACTGGCATCATTAGTACTGGAACACTGGGCTGGCTGCTGAAGATGGTGACGGGGCGCTTATGGGAATGCCCCGAGTGCTGTGATGTCAGTTCTTGAATCAACTCAACTCTTAACAAATTCCAACCGAATGCCTAGGATGAAAAAAAGAAATATAACACAAACTTTTTACTTTTTTTTTAAAAAGAGAGAACGTTAATAAAAAACAATATTTTGAGGCATTCTCTTTCACCTACCTTCCATATCATCAGTTGGTGCAGCAGGATCATATTCCTCTGCCTGTTGTTGCACTGCTGGTCTTTTGGCTGCCCCAGCAGTGACTACAGGGTTGACTGCTGAAATGATAGGTCCATACATGCCAAATTCTTGAGGGGCAGTAGTTGGGGCTGCTGCTGTGGAACCATACATGTTCATTTGTGAGCTCACTGGCAGCGATGGTTGACCTGGCAGAGACAGATGACTGTACACACTGCTAGTGGGAACTGATGCTCCGTACATGCTTACAGCCTGTGACAGTGGTAAATTGGACACTAACATGGGTGGTGGACCAGACAAAGGTAGGGTTAAGGGAGTGCTGGATATGCGTGAGGCATACACATTAGGGGTTGAGTTTGGAGGAAGGGAAATTGGGTTATACACTCCAGAGGGCTGAGATTGAACTGGTAACATTGCAGCCTGGGCAGAGGTGAAACTGGTCATGAGTGGAGGGGGAGGGATGTGCATGGGTACATTTGAAGCCATGACTGGCTGTATGGGTGAAGGTGAGTGGTGCACGGACAGGCCAGGGTTAGGGGCAGGTGGTAGAAATGGAGGGGGTGCGGTGACATACATAGTGGGCTGGATGACTTGTGTAGGTAGCATTGATGCACTGGAGTTTGTCACCAGAACCAAGTGAGAAGCCTGGGTGGAGATGGGCAACATGTCAGTGTTCTGTAACTGCTGGACAGCCATGCTGGAGAGGTTGTAGGAGGTAACTTGGAGTGGAGGCTGGCTGTATAAGTGTGGCATGATGTGAGTGTGCTGTGGAAGTGCTGAGGTTGGTAGCATTGTTGCACTTGTCACTGATGGCGCTGTCATGTTCTGAACCATCATTTCCGCACTTGAAACTGAATGCATGCTCACTGTAGCCTCAGGGTTATAGTATGGGCCAACTTGTTGAGATTGTGGTTGCAGAGCTGCATAGCCAACTTTCCAATCAGCAGCAGTAGATTCAGCAGACTCTGAGTCCTCACCACTGGATGTCACAGACGCACCTGTCCGAGAGGTAGCAACAGACTGGTCGTAGTCACTCGAGCTATAAGCTGTAACTGTAGTGTCCTGTGGCTGTGATAGAGGAACTTCTTGTTTCACTTCACATGGTCCATACTTCCCAAAGCCGCCAGACTGTTCGCTGAAATATACATAAACATTCTAATTAGCAACTTCAACGGAAAGGTAAACCCCCAACCAACTTTTTTTTGGTTTTTCAAAATTATCAAATTTTACTTAAACTACATGAAAGTTTATTCATATACTGCACATAACAACGCATGCCTTGTTGTAAAACTCTATCTTAAAGTAATTGTAATTATTTTTTTTTTAAGCAAAAATTACTCACCTTTTACTCTCACAAGATAAAATATGCAAGAATTCACAACTGTTTTACTGTCACAAGAGGAAACATGCACTAATTCAACAACTGTTTTACTGTCACAAGAGGAAACATGCAATAATTCAACAACTGTTTTACTGTCACAATATGAAATGTGCAAGAATTCAACAACTGTTTTTATTGTCTTCACAAGATAAAATGTGCAAGAATTTAACAATTTTACTGTCACAAGATGAAACATGCAAGAAGTGAGCACCTTTTATCGTCACTGTCTTCAACTTCTTGTTTGATTTCAAGGGCAACTGCCTCTTTAGACTTGAAAGATGGCAGCACAATAGCAGGTCCAGGTTGCTTGTGGTACTTCTGGCTGTCCAGTTTTGATGGCTGTGGCGTTTCAACTTTGACCTTGGTCTGCAACAGAGCTTTGCTCTCGGACGATGCTGTGCTCTTCTTGATCAAACCTGGCAAAAAGCATTGCAATAAAACTAAATTACTGTGCAAATTTTCATGCAATTAAAGCTGGTAACATCCTAACTCTTTGTGTCCCAACATTGTGCGTGTGTGTGATCTGCTAAGCATGGTGTGATGTTATTCCTTTTTTACATTTGGCCTGAGAATTATAAACTGTTTTTTCTGCATTCGCCCTTAAAAAGGCAGTTGTGGTTTACAGCTAGGCTGCAATATCTGCTCCTTTCTGCCCCCAACACATGCTAAACATCACAGGGACCTGGAGAGAACAGGGATGGAGGGTAGTTTCTGGAAAATGAGACAGAGGCTGGATACAAGACACTGAAGCGCACTGGCTAAGAAAGCATACAGAGTTGGAAACTGGATAGTGAAAGAGAAACTTTGAAATATGCCGTGACGAGCGCGACGTTCTGTAAATGACCAGCTGATTGATGACAATTGCAAACTCATTTGATGGAGAAAAAAAAATGATTTATAACAACTGACCTTTATCCTGTCCTGTCATTTTGCGGAACTGGTCCATGAAGCTGCCATCATTGCTGAACATGTTCATGGTCAACCTAGCCTTCTCACTGGACTTTGATCCAAGCCTGCAATACCAGAAGAATAGTGTGTTCTATTACCATATTTTATCATAAATATACACTTAGAAAACACTGCAAAAAGATATCAAACAATATCATATGAAATGAAGTGCAGACGAGCAAACAGATTATCATGGTCTGCAAAGAGTGATGCAGCGGGCAGTGACCAAAGGATCTGGCCAACATCCTCTTCTTCTTCAGCGATCTTCTTAGGTGATCTCTGGTCATGCGCTTTATCCACTGCAGGCCATAAACTTGCATGTCATCTCAAGGTCTCTTAGGTTTCCCCAAAGTCTTAGTAGTTAGGTCTGCTGGGTGTGACCACATGTTTCACAGCTCCGCCAAGAGAGAACAGTCTTGCAAGACATGTTCTGGAGTCTGTTCAGTACAAAGACACTGGCAGAGAGCTGTTTGGCACATAACTAATTTATACAAGTGTTCGGTAAGTCTGTTTGCAATGTCCAGTGCGCAAGAAAAAAAACTGTTCAGGTGTTTGAAGAAATCTTTTCATGGTTATAACCTGTTTTAGTTTGGAAATCTTTTTCGGTTGTTGTGTGTGAGTGTGTACGTGTGTTTTCTGTAGGACCACTCTCAAAACTGTTTAGGGGTGGGGAGTTGCTCAAAGTGCCTAGGTTCTGGTGCTACTGTTGTAGTGGGATGTACAGACAAGCACTGGAGAAACATACCAGCTGACGTAACAGCAAAACAAAAGCCACAAAAAGCATACTGTCATAACTAAGATACTGACTGTTTTCAAAACACAAAAGTCACATAAAATCATCGCACTTACAAACGTGCAGTGTTGGCACTGGATGTAGATGAAGGTTTCGCTGTAGCAGCTGCTTTCTCCTGCACTTCCAATTTTTCTTTGTACTGCCTCACTCTCTCTTCCAGAAACTTCTCATAAGCACCAATGTCTAGTGGGACTTTTCCCAGATCTTGACCCGGTCCTTTCTTTTTTGCTGACATTGTAAAGTCTGTCTGCAGGTGTCAGCTGTGAAGATACTTGTCTGAACAATCTGGTGAAATCACAGACTCAAAACTCTTGTCTCAGATCTAAATAAACACAAAATAAAATGACTAGAAACTCTGGTCTGTCCCATTTGTCCCACTTTGGGTTGTTACCTGAAACCTAAGATTAGAAAATCTTAATTTGGATAGTAAACCAACAGGGCTAACCCTGGTTGCTCTATTTAACCTCTAAAGAGGTAACAATGGGTGCTCTCACAATGGCACACCAGCCTGATGTTACATCTTGTAAGGAGGCTAAAAACCAGAACCCCGGGGTGACTCAGGATCTGCTGGGAAGACAACATCCGACAGTCCCTGACTGATAGAGGACTGGAATGGAACAAAGCCAGAAAGAAAACTGCTGATAGAAAAGTCTGGTGGTATTTCTGGCAAATCTCTACACCCCTAGGTAGAAGAGGTGTGACTAAGTAAGTATTGCTCTAATGGATGGTGAACGAATGCCTGACAATCTAGATGTGGTCAAGGCCCTTTAGGAGCAAGTGAATCATACAGAGGCCCAAACAGAACAGCATGAAGAGAATGGTGCAGCGGGCAATGACCATGTGGTCAAGGCCCTTTGGGAGCAAGTTAATCATACAGAGGCCCAAACAGAACAGCATCAAGAGAAGGGTGCAGCGGGCAATGACCATGTGGTCAAGGCCCTTTGGGAGCAAGTGAATCATACAGAGGCCCAAACAGAACAGCATCAAGAGAATGGTGCAGCGGGCAATGACCATGTGGTCAAGGCCCTTTAGGAACAAGTGAATCATACAGAGGCCCAAACAGAACAGCATCAAGAGAATGGTGCAGCGGGCAAGGACCAGAGGATCTGGCTGACACTCTACACTCACAGGAAAGAAAGATGGGCATATAATCAGACAACAAATGGCACTGATAGTATCAGCACTGGAACTCTTCACTGGCTGCTGAAGATGAGGACAAGGCACTTGTGGGAATGTGTCAGCTTTCAGCTTACTCATTAATTTTTTATAATTTTGGAAATATTTGAGAAAATATTTAATCAAACTCAAACCAGCTATCATTAAGTAACGTTTCACAGAACAACATCAAACAAATCAAAATCAATCAGAATGACAACAGCCTGACATGTCATGTAATATTCAATACTGTCAACTAACTGTGAAGATTGCTCCCTACTAATACTAATTAGTATTTTCACTCAGTACTGTGTCACAGTTAGTTAGTCTTTTCTCTTGGGCCAAGGGTGGCACATAGAGCAGAGGTCATAGCTCTCCCTGTCTAGCGATTCGTCACCACCTGCTTTAGGTTCTGGGTGTTTGTTAGGCCCATGGTTGAGCCTTCCCTGATGATGGTTTAATGTGGTCTCTCTTGGTCTCCACTGTTTTATTTTCCCTTCTAGGTGTCCATAGGAGTATAAGGGCTTAATGGGAAAGTCTTGTCTTATCCATTCTGTGAATGGCCGATGAAGTTTCAGCAGCGCTTTTGGCTCTCCTCCGAACTTTGTCCTAATATTATGGCAGCCATAAAATATCCTTACGGGGCTCAGTTCTATTAAAAATATGCTGGCTCCGTATAACGAAACAAATGCTCTAACAGGGTCTCAGCGATATGTTTTTTGCGGACCTGTTTCTGTGACTGTGCCTCAATGCAGACTGTATCCCCTGCGCTGCTGTGTGTTTCACGGATGGGGGCTAAACTAGATGGCTGGGACTCACGAGCAGCAGCTACCGCATCTCCTGCAACTTCCTCCAATTAATTTGCTCATGAGTCCCAGGCACCTAGTTTAGCCCCCCATCCGCACCGCGCGTAGCTTGGAGGTGAGTTTAATCGCGTTTTGCGCATGCCAAAAAGTGTGAGGATACAGGTTGGCAGGTCTGTCATCTACTGCTGCTAAATCCTCCATCGGAAGAACAGTATTGCTATTCTGCATGGGAGCGCATGGTCTACCCGCCATATCGCTTTCATCGTCTGTAATGTCACGAAATTGTCAATAGTCGCTATTATCGTCTGCTAGTATCGTCTGCAGAAACGCTCGAAATTGTCAACGGTCGCTTTTATCGTCTGCAATGTTGCGTCTCTTAAAATTGTCAAGTAATCCTTGTTTTGCCACGATTTGTTCCTTGCAGAAAGGCTGCATTTTACATATGCCTGAGCCCCGTAAGGATATTTTATGGCCGCCATAATATTATGACGAAGTTCGGAGGAAAGCCGCGCTTTTTTTAAATAAAACTGGATACATTGTCTTGCTTGGTCTCTTGTCTTATTCTTTTTTGCATATTGAATCTGTCCAGAGGGGATTTAATATTCTTCTAAAACATTTGTTCTCAAAAGTGTCTACTTTTTAAATCTACAGCTACTGTTGCTTTTCAACTCTCGCATCCAGTGGGATTCCCTGTAATTATGAATACTATTCTCTTCCAGTTTTTGAGTTTTAGGTTCATTAATTTCAATTTTCTAAGCACAGCCAGAATACATCTGTATAACAGTATTAATTTATTAATAATGTAATGTAATCATATATATATATAATAACGAAGTTTCAAGTTCTCAAAAAAATAAGACTGAAATCGCATTTCCATCGGGCGAGCCTAATTTAATTTGCAATTTAACTTAAAACAAAACCACCTTAACGACCGATGTCACAATCATCACATCACAAAAGAGTAGACAATTAAATAAGACCAGTTAAGTTTAATACAAACACGCAGTAGTTTGTCTGTAATTTACCTCAATATTTGTTGCTGGATAATATAAAAATTGGCAGTTCTCCTAAAGCAATAAAGTTACAATAACTATGATACAGTCTATGTCACCAAAATAACTCCTGTTTTTGCTGAGATGATGAACCTATCGCCAGCCATGATTAATGACGAGTTCCTGTTGGCCGAGTGCTCTTTGAAGATGTCTGCCAAAGCTACAGAACTGATTTGATTGCTCATTGAACTAAAATGTATATTCCAGCCGTGGACCACAATTAAAAGAAACATTTGCATCCCTAAGGATCTGAACATCAAGGAAGATAAGATCGTAAACATCATCTTGTCTCGGAAAATGAAATATTTTGGTCATATGAAACATCACAGTAGTAGTAATTTTTTTCCCACATATATCCTGTTCAGTCCTTAGTGAATTGGAGAGAACAGTAACGGATAAGAGGGGCAGGAGCCAACCACCACGAAGACGGATACAGAACATTCATTAGGCATAAAAGTGAATGAGGCGGAAAAGCTGACGAGAAACCTAATTTCTTTCAGACGGGCTGTGACGTGAGCGACGTTAAGTAGATAACCTGCTACAGAATGGTGAAGATGACTTAGTGAATACGAGGCTTTAAAGACTTCTTTTTTTATTCTACTGCTTATGCCATGGAAAGTGACAGTGCGGAGTTATGTATATGTTCCTGTCTTTTGCTAGTTACGTAGCTTGTGTTGATGTCATATTGCGTTTTTGTAGTCTCTTTTACTCCATCCACGCGTCTATTTCTTGGATGGCCTCTAGAATTGTTGCCTGCTGTTCTCATGTGCAACTTCAGCGGCTGGCTGATTTTATTTCATTCTGGCCAGGTGACCAAACCATTTCTTTGTTCAATGTTTTATAAAATCATGTGCTGTACTGTGTCTAACTGGTTCTTCATTGGCGATACTTACTATTCTTGTTTTTCCCGTTGCCTTTTTATCTATTTTCACATGTAATTTTGCATTTATATCATTACAGGACTGTCCATGTCTCACATTGATAGCACATTGTTGGTACGCTTAGCAGATTTATCAGCTGTCTTTTTGTATGTATGTTGATATTTTGAGTCTCAAATGTGGTGCTGTTTAGTAATTTCTGTTATTAACCTTCTGTTTTCTTTCCAGTCATCCATCCTCAGTGATTACGTTGTTTAGGTACATAAACTACTTAGCTTGTTTTAATGTCTCTCCTTCAACAGTGATCATATGTTGAACTAGTCATTATTTACTATCATATTTCTGTGTGTGTGTGTGTGTGGTGTTTTTTTTTCCTTCTTCGTCACTGTTGGTCCGAGGGACGTAATTGTGTGTTTACAGCACAGACACGATCTTTCCACCTTTCAGCTGACACATCCAACTTTATCGGGCATTTTCACGGTATTAGCCTTCCTGGTGGTGTCGTGAGACATGACGTAGCCTTATTTATGTGGTGTCCTCGTTGTCCCCTTATCTACATACAAGTGTGTTTGTTGTTCGCTCACCACGAGTGATGAAGACCACTTTTCTTTCAAAGAAGTCATGATCGATGATTATGAGTACGGAGGTGGCTGGTTAGTCCAATTTGAGCGTGGGAAGTTCTTGAGCAGGGCGGAAAACAGGTGGAAGCCCCAGTAAGTGTGGGATTAGCGATACGGTTCTTTCTAGTCTGCCTCCGTTTCTCTGTCTGTGCTACCTCCGCAGCCTGGCAGCCTGATGTACCATGCATGAAGGATGTACACCATCCAGAACGGTCCTGTGCAGCAGCCTCCCATGTCGCTGTGTTGATGCAAAAAGAATGCTGCCGCTTGAGATCCATCTAGGGAAATCTCATGTAGATTGGTCAGCCCTCAAGAGAAAGCAGGGGCGGTTCGTGGTCATTCACCGCCATTAGAGGTTGGCTTCCATAAATGCGGAGCCGACATATGATGCTCTGATCCTGGACTCACCCAAAAAATCATCATGTCACCTGCTTGATTGCATAACCTCACATCCGTATGTTGGTTCCCCACTCATCCCTGGATGCACACTTCGGAGATCTACAGTGAAGCAACTGTTAGTTCCAGGATTTCGATGACCACATACATGGGTACAATCTTCTTCTGCACGTTTATCTAAAATCTAGGAATACGCTAGAGAATAGACCATACACTTTTAGTTATATATCCATTTACTAAATTTATTTTTAAAGTTTTGACTGTTTGTCCACTTCTGGACTGTAGTCCTGTTCAAGAACCCGAGTGTTACGCGCGCATCCGATTTACAGATTTTACTCATATGTTTGTAAACTGTTGGTTCCTTGCCTCTCAGGCAGATGCACTCCGAGGAAAGCTCCACTTCAGCCGACACTTGCGACTAATCTAAGATACTACATTCCGCTTTTGGGAAGGCAGTGGGTTTATTTTTGTTTTCCCTACAATAGGACCCCGGAACCCACACGGGGATAGTCTTAGATAGTAATGATGCCTGAAATGTGTTGGTGGCTAACACGGAAACAATGAAGAGGTGATATTGTATGAATTAGTGTTAGCTATATAGGATGACATATAAGCGATGTTACTGGTGGTCTGGGAGAGACAGGTCCCTATAGGGACCGACCTCCTGTGCATTAGAATAGCTTGGGTCTAAACTCTTGTGCTCTGTGAATTTTGGGATGCGGGTGTACACTGACTTACCTGGGATGTTCCGTTTTTAGCTGAAAATGTTAGTGGGATGTCCCGTCTTCAGTTCAAGATATTATGGTCACCCCATCCAGTCTCGAACCACGTCAGATCTAGAAGAGGTTCTACTGCTTGCTATTCTGGTCGCTTCGACTAAAGACACATTGTGATGTTGCAGAGTTTATCCGATGTTATCTTCCCATGTTGTTCTTGGTTTACCTCATGTTCTACGTCCCTCTCCTCTTATGGTTTATGCATTGTATCGTATGGCGTCACAAGGCGTTCTAATCATTCGATTTGCTGCTTTTATGTGTAATTAGGAAATGGTTCTGTGCCAACTTTAATTCTTATAAACTCATTTTTATTTTTAAAAAATTTCTTCTAATCACTTATGCAGCCCCTCTTGTTAACACCCTGATCGTCTAGCCAAATAGACAGGTACTACAAAGTCTCCTGGCAATTATAGAAATAGAAAGGCTTAATGAGGTCGGTCCGCAGACCCACCCTAGGGTCTTCTCAAACTGGCACTATAGACCATCATCACATACTCACTACACAAGCCTTCTCTAGATACTGCCTTGGACTTACACCCACCCACCAAGTCGATTGGTCAACTAAAAACATTTAAAAAAAAAAAAATTAGCGAGCATCAAGAAGCAATGGATCTTGTATTATTTATCCTGCCAGTGTAAATTATAATGTGGTCATGTCTGTTACATATGGCGGTTTTTATTTGACTGGTTACAACTGGAAGAAGGGCTGTTACTCTGCTCTGTAAGTTGATGCCTCTTTTTCCTTCAGCTATGGAGTGTTGACGAGTTTTCAGTGGGATGTGTAATGTAGATTCTGCTGTCTCCCTTTCTTGTCGGCATCTTTATTGGCTTGGATTGGCTTTTTACCCCACCAGGACATCACACAAGCGATAAACACCCGATGACACAAAGTGCCACCATGCGGATGAAGATCACCGGGGAGAGGTCCCAGAAACCGCGTTCAGACATTTGGCCATAATGATGACCTGCCTATATTGCGGCCCCTGGCAAAAGCCAGAGTGGGGCTTCAAATAACAAAAAATAACGTCCTAAGAAGGACGTAACGGCGCAGGACTTCCAAAAAAAAAGTCAATAAAATATGGGTCTAGCTCTACATGTACAATACGCATACAAGCATGAAAAAGGGTCTGGTACTCTTTCTTGAACATAAGTGATGAGAAAGCTCTTTTTTTCCGTTTCCGTTCATTTTTAGGACTCCCAGAACTGCACTAGATAGGACTGAATTGTTTTAACGGTTGTCTCTGCCTTTCTCTTATTTATTACACCTCATTGTCGCCCTTTATTAAGTGCGTTTAATTTAATAAACTTCAACCTGATTTTGTGGGTGAAACATAAGGGCATTGTTAGTGAAGTCCAGATCACCAAGCTGCTCTGTCAGCCATTCAATTCCATTTCTGCTGCACCTGTTCTTTTTTCAAACATATCTTGCAGAAGTAGAGAGGGTGTAAGCTTAAGGATTTAGGGCTGCATGACTAGTGCAGTTCACCACAATCAGTGCAGATGAGAATTTTTACTTTCACTCACAACTGAGAAAAACCTATTATCATACTGAGGATTCGAATCCAGGTCATCTGCAAAACAGCCTAGAATGTAACCACTTGGTCAGCACTCCTCTGTAGCAATTTAACAGCCCAGTAACGAAGTCATGGAAACTTGATCTGGCGGTTTTCTGTTGGTTTCATATATATAAAAGACAAGGCAAGGCAGATGCCGTCACGGCTCTTTGGGAACAAGCAATGGAATCAGTAGAGAAACAAGATTATTATGGCCTGGAGAGAACGAGGTACCTAGGTGTAACTAGAGTGTCTGGCCGGCTCACTACTCAGAGGTAAGGCAAGATGGAGATATAACCAGATTGTGACCGGTATATCAGTATTGGAACTCTGCGCTGGCTGCTGAAGATAAGGACAGAGCATGCAGAGGAATGCCCTGAGTGCCGTGATGTCAATTCTTGACTCAACTGAAATTAAATAAATAACTAAAGTAATAAATCATGGTCAACTTTTCTATCCTTCAACAACACAAACTGCCAAGGACACAAATACTGTTTTCTGCTTGTCATGAAATTTTGCATGACCTTCATGTAGTGGTTTTATTTATTTGTTCCTTTAGAAAAAGCCATCAATGAAATTTACCATCCCAAGCTCAAGGGTAAATCAACACTTCCTCATATTACCTAACTTATATTAATCACTTATGGTAGGAAAGAGACAATGGATGTGCCACATGCAGTCCTTTCACCTGGCTCCAGACAAAACCACCACGGTAGGACAGAGACAATGGATGTGCCACATGCAGTCCTTTTACCTGGCTCCAGAGCTCCAAGCAAAACCACCAAGGTAGGACAGAGACAATGGATGTACCACATGCAGTCTTTTCACCTGGCTCCAGAGCTCCAAGCAAAACCACCATGGTAGGACAGAGACAATGGATGTACCACATGCAGTCCTTTTACCTGGCTCCAGAGCTCCAAGCAAAACCACCATGGTAGGACAGAGACAATGGATGTGCCACATGCAGTCTTTTCACCTGGCTCCAGAGCTCCAAGCAAAACCACCATGGTAGGACAGAGACAATGGATGTGCCACATGCAGTCTTTTCACCTGGCTCCAGAGCTCCAAGCAAAACCACCACGGTAGGACAGAGACAATGGATGTACCACATGCAGTCTTTTCACCTGGCTCCAGAGCTCCAAGCAAAACCACCATGGTAGGAAAGAGACAATGGATGTGCCACATGCAGTCCTTTCACCTGGCTCCAGAGCTCCAAGTAGAACCACCATGGTAGGACGGAGACAATGGATGTGCCACATGCAGTCCTTTTACCTGGCATTGCTTCTGGACTGGGGAGTAAACTGTTGGTGTCTTGCATTCAGAGTTGTTTGCATGATAGCACTCAGGTAAGAAACATATGGATTTTTTGCCAAGGATATTCCGGTGTGCGTGGTAATGAGCAAGCTAATATCTGCCCCTCTGGTCAGTGAGCAACTTTATGATAAAGCAGATGTGGTTCAGAGTAGACACGGCATTCATATCTGGAGAGAATGATTCAGCTGGGAGTAAGCACAGGGACTGGACGATTTTCTACCCGCAGGAGGAAAAACAGGCAAACTTTAAATCAGGTTGCAACCGGCACCATCGGTGCGCAAACTCTTTGCTGACCACTGAAAAAGGAATAGAGCACGTATGGGAATGTCCTGAGTGTACTCGTGTTAATACTTGATTCACTCAACCTTAAAAAATGCACAACTAGTCAGATTTACAAGAACGCATTCATTAGTGATACAATCAACCAGGTGGCCAGAAACACTTTGTCAGCAGTGAATACAAATGGCCATGGTGTCACATAAATACAAAATATTTTTGGTCTCCTTTTGTTTATTGTGAATGCTGATGAAGGCTTTGTAAACTGCAACGTCCCTACTGAGACTTATGTTGTGATCTTGTGAAGCTGACCAATTATACTTTTCCTTTTCAAGAATGCATTCATATTTCACAGCGCCCACTTTCCCTTATTTCCTTTCCTGATGCTGGATGACCTTTTTTGACCAAAAACAATACAACTAGTTGATGATCATCATCAATTTCCACTTTTGCCGTTTATTGTGGAGAGAAACAGTTTGCGATTCACTTCTTTATGGGCAGCAATGGCTATTGTCATTCTATGTGTATGTAACTTTTAAATGTCATCAATCCCTATTCTCAGTCTCTTACTTTCTCTTCAGATCTTTTCATGTATATCGCCTGCATTGGTAGTTGTTCTGGCTGCAGTCTTACTAGATGACCAAACCATTTCATCTTCTGTTTCTCAGTCAATTTGCTACATGGTGTTGTTCCCACAGTTTGATAAAATCATTTCTAAATTTGTCTCAGATGGTCAAGTCAGGGACTTTTCTCAGGCTTTGATATCAAAGTCTGGTACGATTAGCACAGTGCTTTTATAAATAGGCTGTTTATAATCTGTTTCTTGGCGCTCATACTTATGTTTGGATGTCATAATTACGGTGTCAGTTGGTATATAAGTGCACTGGCTCACTGGCATCTTGTTGTATTTCCTGTCCTCCGAGAATATACCTATAGATTTGTAAATTCTTTAACTTGCTTCAGACAAGTACCATTCAAACAGACATGAAGCCGACTAGGAATTCTGCTGACCAATATCACTTCAGTTTGAGTAGTATTTATTTTCACGTTGATCAACTAGTTGATAACCACTGCATTTAAGCTCTGATCAGGTAACTTTAATAAAAGTAGTATACAGACACTAAACACTACAAGCAGGTAACAGGTAACAATATCATCAATTGTCAGAACTTGCATCATCAGCATCTTCATTGCCAGTTTCATCATCATCGTCATCTAGATCACTATCACCAAGACCTTTAGCAGTGGCTTTGATAGCTTCTGCAGCTTCAACATTCCCTTTCTCCAGATGCCTGAACAAGCTCCCTGTAGAGAACATAAACTCAGTAAGCAAACAAGAATCTGCTTTGAGCATATACTTTAGTCAGTAAAAAATGCTTTTATTAGTACATCGGGGAAAAAAAGCACGCATGCACACACACATATGGTATTAAAATCACATTTCTAATAGACCAATCAGCACTGTGATCTGTTGGCAGGTCCGAGAGATGAGGCGTACACAGTAAAAATCTTCGCCGTTGAGGTAGGCGCAAGAGGGCTGATCTCCACCTCAACATACAACGTACTGAAGCAGCTAGGCTTGAGAGCAAAAGAGCGTAAACGGGTATGAAAGCAACTGGGCGAAGCAGCTGAAACGGCTTCGAGTTGACCATGGACGCAACAGAATGTCATGGGGGATAGGCCTTGGTAGAATGGCCCAAGCCTCTAGTGAAAAGGAGCTTTTTATCCCTTGAAAGCCAAAGTGTCCGATAAATGTCTGCCTGTTTCTCTTTGCCAATTGCCAAAGTCTAACATCTGTCAGAGCTCTTCTTAAGACAAATCATTGTCACAGTCAGTGTGGTGAATCTAACTCATATCTTCTGAAACAGCTTTTATAAAGCCAGGTTAATGACAAATTTTCCTGAAAGCTTCAATGATAGAGGTCACGAGATGAATCACCCGATACATACTTTTAAGGCCTAGGATTTGTATTCCCTTTGTTAATGGATTACTCTCTCTCTCTCTCTATATATATATATATATATATATATATGTTTAAAAAAAATTACTAACAATATTTGTTTCATATTTAGTAATGACCTGTATAAAACAACATTTTAAATGGATTTTTTCAAGAATTTCCACGGGACCATAATCCATTTTTTAGCGTTCCTGTGTGGAAAGGGTTAACTCTTTTGTCTAGCTACTGATCTATTTCTCGTGAGGGTTCCTGGACATCATTCTGAGGGAAAAAAGAATAGACATAAGCATGTCATAAAATTCTCCTAGCTAGGGGCATTTCCTTCAAAGCCAAAGTGAGCCTACCTGAGAGGCAAGTAACTAACAGTTTCATACCAAAAAAGAAAGCCAGATAAAATTAATATCCACACAAAACTTAAGTTCTGGAACAAGTGTAAAGTCAGAAATGAATAAAAAACTTTCTGGTGGATGTTATGTTATGGTTGCGTGTTGATTTGGGGGTATCAACATTGTTTATGTTAATTCTAGTATAGGCTTACTGACCAGGGGAAGGGGGAGGGAGTCCCCACAAGGTGTTGACACCGCCTGAGTCAATATTTTGACACTGTGTTGACTTAAGACTGGAATTGACCAGTGGATTTACAAGGTGTGAACAGGTGTAAAGTGTGCATGAGTGTGGGCTTTTTTAATTATCATGAAGTACACACAGAGAGCTCACATGTGTTTATATAGGGCCCAAGAGTGCAGTCAAGGAGGCAGCCTCGTTGAGAAGAGTCAAGCAAAGAGAGCTGTGTTCCTCTGAGAGAATACTTTTGAGTGACGACGCATGTGGTGGTCATGTTCACTACTAAAACAAGACAGTGATTCTAATTACAAGGAGTGACCCTCGTCAATCTTGGCTATGTGCTGATGGGATTCAGAGTCTGGAGTCCTGCCGGTCATCATAAAATTCCTCGAGACAGATTTGCTGTGTGTATAATGGGGAGCTTAAGCATTGCTGAGGTTCACGGTCAGCAGATGTAAAAGTGCCTGTTCCTGAGATAGCAATGGAGGTCAAGCTGAGTAAGTTAGATGGAGCTTGTTCATTCTTACTGCTAGCCTGAAGTGAGGGTTAGCCAGCGACCAAAGCACGGAAGTGGTGAGCTCGAGAGTCCGATTGACAGCGAGTGTAAGCTGTACTATGGAGTGCAGCAGGACTGTTTTAGAGAATGTGGAGCATGGTTAATGTGGAGGGCTTAATTCCATGTTAGCCAGTGTATAGACAAACGTGATGTTGCTCCATGTCCATTCATTGTGTGTGGATTGGTAGACCCGAGTATTCTTGTGAAATAAATGTATGACGGACAACCGTTGTTGAGTTTTTCTGGCTGCGGGTGCTGCAGAGTTCGAGCGCAAGTCATAACCTAGACATCCCCGTGTGGGTTCCGGGGCCCCATTGTGGGGAAAACAAGAATAGACCCACTGCCTCCCCAAAAGCATGTCGTAAGAGTTGACTAATTGCGGAGCTTCCTTTGAAGTCAGAGTGCATCTGCCGGAGAGGCCAGGAACCAACAGTCTGTATTCAAGAGAATGAGATCTGTAAAACGATGCACACGCAACACTCAGGTTCTGGAGCAGGACTGCAGTTCAGTAGTGGACGAGCAACCAGAACCCTCCGCCAGAGTTTACAGCTGGTGAAGGCTAAGAAGAAGAAGAAGATAACCTAGACACTTGACTATATGTTCGTATGCTGCCACCCATAATCAGCGTACAACACTGATCTGGTGAAGTTTACAGTCGGTGAATGCAAAGAAGAAGGAAGATTTAACTTGGGGGTCATGACATATGTGAATACAACACTGATCTGGTGAAGTTTACAGTCGGTGAATGCAAAGAAGAAGGAAGATTTAACTTGAAGGTCATGACATATGTGAATACAACACTGATCTGGTCAAGTTTACAGTCAGTGAATGCAAAGAAGAAGGAAGATTTAACTTGGGGGTCATGACATATGTGAATACAACACTGATCTGGTCAAGTTTACAGTCAGTGAATGCAAAGAAGAAGGAAGATTTAACTTGGGGTCATGACATATGTGAATGGAGAAACTGAAGTGTGAGACGCTGCTCAACCATGAACAATTCAGCTCAGAACATTGTAGAGAGCGAAATGACAAAAACAAATTAAAATATAAATGTATCTCACTTCTCTGTCGCTCTTTCAGGAGCTTGAGCTCAAACTTGAGCTGTGTTTCTTGTGTTGCCTTTTCTGGTTCACTGGCCCCTTGTCTGGACACAAAAAAATGGCTTTAAAATTATAAAGAAACAAAAATCTGGATTTGTTATATATATTTGGAATAAAGGGGATCAGAAACACAGGGCTAGAGAACAAGAGGAGCTGCTAAAGTGAGATGTTACAGAAAGGGGTAATGAGTAAGTGGTTTTGCATGTCACAGAGAGCAAGTAAAACAGTCACTAATAAACTAGAAACCATTAACTAGTGCCTGCACAGAATAGAGAGTATTAAATGGCACGACAGAATCACTGTTGAGCTTTGGGAGAAAACTAAACAAATTCCAGTGAATCAAGAGGTGAGGAAAAGATGCTGGCATCGGATACGACAGACACCGAGAAAACCTGAAAACAATATAACTAAAAATGCTTTCAACTTGAAACTAAATGAGCATATAAATTTAGGTAGATCAAAAAACAGTGACGCCCGTGTGTCACCAGGACCCTCATGGGAAGCAAAGAACAGGCAAACTGCACCCTACCAGACATGTCGTAAGAGGCGACTAGGGTAGGGTTGGTTGGGCTTGAGGTTGACTACTTCATCCTGTAAAAACAATAGCCACAAACCAACCAACTATGGAAAAGTCAAAAAGAGAAACAAAGATGAGGGGAGGCTCTTCTAGTAAATGAAGTATGACATGGTGCGGAGAAAGCCAAAAGGAGTCCGGATCGTCGACGTACCTTCTTTCACCTAGGAAAATCTAAAAAATCGGCATCTGGAATGTTTGAAAATTGTACGATTTAGGACAAACAAAGGAAGTATTTACGGAATTGAATCTTTTTCAGAGTCAAATAAAGTGTGAAGACAGTAACTACACAGAAAGCCAGATCCATTGTACTTCTTTGGAATGAAGATGACAGTACAGTTTGCAATCTTAAACATAAACACATACATTTTACCTTTTGTTGCAACTATCAATCTTTAAACTTACTAGAGATAATGGTAAAAAAAAAAAAACAGTTGCTCAGAGATTTAAAAAAAAAAAGTATACTGTAATACAGTTAAAAACGGCACAGAAAGCAAAACAACTTTTCCAAAGAAACACTGCACAATGGGTATTCCTATGCGTGATCTGTCTCCAAGGTACCTCTACTGATTGTTCTAGAAGTAGTTGGTTATATCTCCGATTTTGGCCTTGAAGGCAGCAGAGACGTGCTTCACTATGCTTTTTGATTTCATTTATCAACCTAATAACTTGAAACACTTCTATTTAATCTGGAGGTCTCAATGGTAAAGCAGTCAAGCTGGTTCTCGCACATTCTCAAGGTCATAGGCTCATTTTCATACTGTCATTTGGTTCGGGAGCTCAATTTGTTTCTGAGATCCCTGTGGACTGTTCCAGGAGCTACAGTGTCTGAGGCTTGTGAAAAACTGGTCAGCTGCTCTACGGAGAGAGATCGAGCTACATTGGGTAAAACCATTGACAATATTATGAACCCTTTCACCTTTATTTTACATCTCAAACTTATAATCCACCAGAGTGTCCCATGACACAAGACTTACAAAGCAATAAGGTCTACTGTGTTCGTAAATTGTTGCTGTGATTGTTATTCGACATTTGCTTCGTTAATATAAATTTCTGTAACCTATGGTGCCATTTCAATGGGTTGAAATGAATTCTGTCCGTATTCCATAGTTGTGGATTTCAAGTTGTACGATAGACATGGCCAATAAGACACCTTTTTTGGGGAGTGCCTAGTTGACCATGTTCTTAGTGCACTTGTATTCATGGCAAGGCGCAGACGCTGTCTGGAGGTGACAGGTTCAATTCCCGGCACGGTAACTATAGCTTTCGATATTTATGTTGTCTAGTGTGTTCTTCTATCTTTCTACTTCTTTCTATGAGTGCCGATCAGTACACTTTCTGTTACTTGATTAATTCATAATATTTAACGGCCTCAAAGGTTCCCCCTCTGTTTATTTATAGGAAAGACTTACGGTAACACAATGTCCTGTTTGTTGTTGCACTTGGCACAAACTCCTGCTTGGGCTGCACAAGGTTCACACACGGTGTAATAAGCTCTTTTCACTGTTTTACCTAGACATCTCACACTGCCAGAGAAGTACAACACTTGTAGATTCTCATTTTAGAAAAAAAACCATCCTGACATAACACTAGCAATTATAAGGATGCAGCAATAACAATAATTGCACACAAAATAGTATAATCATATCTGTGAGATCTGAGCTATATCAAGGTCAATTTGTAACTGCTTTGTAAAGTTAGTTGCGGTTCTTTTATATGATTTTGCAGAACCAAAAATAGCATTTTTTTTTTTGCTGTTTGTGATTTCACTAGGCAATTTTACATTCAGCAGTTTGTTACTGATTCTGAATGGTCAGCTCTCAATACCACTGTTGAAATGAGCACAAGGCGGTCTGCTGCCAAACTACCCACAAAAAGTATCGAACCCGGCAACCGGGAATTACGAAGCACGTTCACAACATCTAAGCATCAGATGTAGACTTTCTAGGTAAACCCAGCCAATAAATGGGTACCAGGAAATGTTCTGGAGAGTAAAGGCAGCTAGCTTGTTATGAACCACAAAATGACAGTCTAGATATGTTGGGCTGGCTACCACTGTATACTTCAATGTTTGACAATCTGTTTTACTGGCTGGTTTGTTTCTGTCATGCATCCCCTAGTGGAGCACAGGCCCTCAACTAACTTGTTTGAAGCTTCCCACTGGATGGGGTAGCAAACCTCATGATCAATCCTCTCCTTAGTCATCTCATAGGACATGCTTGGCAGAGTACACTGTTGCTATACCTAGATTCCCTACAAAGACAAATGCCCTATAAATTCCAGAGGAAGTTCTTACTTTCTAATTATACTAATAACAGGTTTTATCATTGACCTTCTTATTCAGAATCAGCTTCCTTTCTTGATTCGCTAGAATTGCTTTTGACTTAGTTCTCTCTATGAACTCCACACTGCTAATCCTTTTACAACTTTCTATACCCTTCACTATGTTTAGTCACTGCTAAAGAATGTTTACAGTTGATTAGTAAATGTAATCTCCATAAGTTTTAGGCAATATGATTTGTTTCACTTAGAATTTGTAGAAAAAACATTTTTTATTAAACTATATACACACAATTTTTGGCTATCTTCTGAATAAAGGTCCCAAATTATACAGGCCGAAAATTTACCCTAACAGGGCCTCAGTCACGTGTCAATTGTGAACTACCGGGAACTATACCGCCACCGCCGAATTTCGGACTTCCAGGGACTATACCGCCACCACCGAGAGTATTTCCCACGGTGCATGTAGCCGCGTGGATTGGGATTAAACTAGATGGCTGGGACTCACGAGCAAATAAAATGAAGGAAGTTGCAGGAGATGCGGTAGCTACTGCTCGTGAGTCCCAGCCATCTAGTGGGAGATACTCTCAGCGGTGGTCGCCGGAAGTGCGCAATTTAAATCACTGGAAGTGCGCTATTGACACGCGACTGAGGCACTGTTAGGGTATTTTTTTTGCCTCGATAATTTGGGACCGTTATTTGGAAGATAGCCTAATTTTTTATCTGTCAATCGAAAATAACCATAAATGATGAAGAAATTAAAAATGTCACAGACTATGAACATCTAGGATCCATACTAAATAGCAATGGAGACTATTCGACAGAAAGAAGGAGGATGATCAAGAGGATGGTTAAAGCAATGAAAAGATTGGTTATCGTCCGAATAATGGTCTAAAATTATCGGGGCCGGAAATATAACCTAACAGGGAATCAGTCGTATGTAAATTGCAGACCTCTTTCCAGCGACTGTACCGCCACAGCCGAGAGTATCCCCCGCTACGTGGAGCGGGGCTAAACTAAATGGCTGGGACTCACGAGTAAATAAAATGGAGGAAGCTGCGGTAGCAGCTGCTTGTGAGTCCCAGCCATCTCTCGGCGGAAGGTTTTCCACGATGCGGTGTAGTTGCCGGAAAGAGGTCCGCAATTTACATATAACTGAGGCCATGTTAGGGTATATTTTCAGCTTCAATAATTTGGGACTGTTATTCGGAGGACAGCCCAAAGATTTAACAGCATTAAAAGTCTATGGTTAAGCTTTTTTAAGTCTGGGGGCTTTTGAGCCGAAATGCTACAGAAAGATTCTCAGAATACCTAGACAAAAAAAGAGAAGAAATACTAACATTTTATCAAAAAATATTGGCTAATAAACAGAAAGCATATTTTTTTTTTAAAGACCAATTAGCCATTGATTGGTCTGAATGGTCAATTTCATATTTGCCACCTTTTTTTTCAAGTAAGTTTCCAATTTGAATTTTAAACTGGATTGGCCTGAGAGTCAAAATCAAATAATTTTTTTTTAAATAATAAAAACAAAACCTCTAGAAGATTCTAGCACTGCAACAAAACCTGCAGGATTCCTACCAATGTGTTTAATTTTTCCAAAGTAATACTGGCTATCCTCCGAATATTGGCCACATATTATGGCGGCCCAAAACACACCCTGACAGGGCCTCATTAGGTCGATAATGAGGAACGAAAAAAAAAAGGGAAAATGACTAAATCAACAATTTAGCGATAATTCAGGCCTTTATATCTTAACGTTATTATATGTGAAAGTTGTGGCAAAGAAGTTGCAAATAGTGCCCAAAAATCTGCCCTTTGTGGCTGTAGCGCCATTGAAACTCGGCTTAATATGATAGGTGCCGCATTGGTAACATAGTTTTTACCACCAAGAGTATCTCCTGCGCCGCACGTATGGGGAGCTAAACTAGATGGCTGGAACATACGAGCAAATAAATTATAGGAAGTTGCAGGAGATGCAGTAGCTGCTGCTCGTGAGTCCCAGCCATCTAATTTAGCCCCCCCCCACCCCATCCCCGCGTGGGGTATACGCTCGGTGGTGAGTTTAATCGGAAGAACACTATCGCTAGCCTGCGTGAAGCACGTGATCTCCCTGCCATATCGCTATTATCGTGTGTATTGCTGTGTTTCTCAAAATTGTCAACAGACAGTAATCCTAGTTTTGCCGCGATGTGTTCGGCGAAGGAAGTACGCAATTTACATGTGATTGAGGCCCTGTCAGGGTGTGTTTTTGGCCCCCATAATAAATATGTAGCCGTTATTCGGAGGATAGCGGTAATACTTTGTTATAAATTAAATGTCAGCAATAAAATTATCATCAAAACTTTAATCACTAATAATAATTTAATAATGTAAACATAGGGAAACGCTAAATAATGATTAATTCCACAAACAGTTGAAATTTAAAAAAAGTATGATGAACAGTCGTACCATGTTGCAGGCTGAGACAGGGGCTTGTATTTCTTGTACTTGATCTTCCATTCAATGATTTCCTTACATCTCTGGCAAAGACCGCCATGGCTCAGATGGTTGATCATCTTGGTCGTGTGCGATGTGTCGTGTAGGTCATTCTTGAAGGCTTTGTTGTTCTTGTATTTCTGTGTTCTTGTCCGGGATACATTTCCACGTTGTGAACTCATCTCGATTTCTAAAACTCTTCACCAATATATCTCTGTACCTAGAGTTGAAGGTAACTGTTAAAAGGAACTAATACTGTCTTTCAAAAAGGTAACAAAATGAACTGAGTAAGTCAATCAAAAATCTATAAATTATCAGGATTTCTATATTATAATATGGCCAACATTGAACCGCTGCCTGAGCTAGAGTCTCAATGCTTGTTCATGTGACCTTTGAAATCATCATCATCTATAAATGTCTAATAATCCTCCGAACTTCTACCCAATATAATACCCTTCAGTCCTGTAATGCGGATTTCTGTCCAACAGGACCAACTTTACTTTTTCCTTCCAAGATGCCGCTAAGCGTTGTTGCAAGTTTCCTGTCATAAGCAAGGCGGGCAGCATCTGAAATGCTTTTGCAGGTTTGAGACCCCGTCCACCGGTCTTGGTCTTCCTCTTGCCTAAGAATATCCTGAGCTTCTGTGATTGAAAATTTTGTGATGTTATCCATTTTTCATCCTGGTTAGATGTCCAAACCATTTCATTCTTTGATGTTCTATGTAGTCCCTGGTGTAGTTTTGACAGTGTTCTAATGTCTATATTCTTTATCCTGTCTAGTCTTGTCTTATTCGCTGTGACATTCATTTACAGGCTTCTAAATGGGTCTTGTTGATTGTCCATGTCTGGCACTGGTAGCCATCAATGTCTTTTGGGTCTTCTATCTGGATGTTTAAGCAAGAGGTGATAGTTGGTAGTGACAGCATTTGCTTTCTGTAATCTTGTTTCTAACTGTCTCCATCCTCCTGATATTGAATGGTTTGCTGGCACTTCCAAATTTATATTCAGTGGCCTGTGTGTTCCTGATCTTAACAGTTTTTTTCTGTACTGATTCTCATATTATGTTGAAGCTGTTGTTGAGAGTAGTCAGGATGTTCCTGTCCTGTAGATCATATTCATTTTGATACAGTATGCTTTGATCCTCAGCAAAAAGTAATCGGTCTGGGTTTTGCTTCTAATCTTATCCATGTATGTTATGAAAAAGTAATGGTGACAGTACACATCCTTGTCCTGACACCAGTTGTGACTTGAACCATTCAAAAAGACCACTAGATGTTCTTACTGCACTTTCACTTTTTTTTTCATAGAGGGCTCTGATCTAATAATTGACCCTGCACTCCGTAATCGTCAAGAATTCTCCACAGCACAATCTCTCTACACGGTCGAATGCCTTTCTCTTGATCTACAAAGACACGTTCAGCTCTTTATCGTATTCGAGTGTCTTTTCACAGACTTTGTCTTAGTGCAAATATGGCATCAGTGCAACCTCGCCCTTTCCTGCCGAATTGTGACTCAGTAGAGGTTCAACCTTTGCTCTTGTCCTACCTTCTAAGCTTTGCATACATTTTCCCCACATGACTTAGTAAAAGATATTCCTCTATAAGTTCCACATTCTCTCTTGTTTCCTTTTTTCTTCCAGATAGGTACTACAACTGATCTTTGCCAATCCACTGGTACCTTTCTCTCTGCCCATGCTCTATTGAAAATTCTCTCCAGCCAGGTGATCATAGTGTCCCCTCCAGCCTGGATGACTTCTGTTGTTATTCCGTCGATACCAGCTGCTTTGTTGTGTCTTTTACTTGTTTTGAAACTTTCTCTACTTCATCCCCGCAGGATATGTGGTTCTAGATGATCTGGAGCCCTTGAATGGAATTCTGCTGTTTCATGTACTCCCGACGGGTTCAAAAGTTCTTTAAAATATTCCTCCCATCTTTTTTTAATTTCTTTTTGGTCTGAATAATGGTTTTCCATTTTTATCGTTTATGACTGATGTTGGATTGAAGCTTTCTTCTCTTAATCGCATCGCTTTCACACTCTTATAAAAGTCTCTTGATGATTCTGTACATAGCTGTGTTAGGTGTTCACCATACTTTTTCCATGATTCCTCTTTGGATTTCTTTATTGTTTCTCTTGGTGTCTCTTCGAGTTAGTCTGTACCTAATGTAATCCTTTTCGTCTTTTGTTTTTAACCATATTTGAAACATCTTCTTTTTATTTGACACTGCTTCTTTGACTTCTTCATTCCACCAAGCGGTACCCTTTTTCTTGCCTTTGCCCGTCTTTCTGGTACCACACTTGTCTTTTAATATCTTCGTGATGGTTGATTTATAATAATCCCATTCTTCTTCAATTCTTACTGGCTCCGAATAACGAAACAAATGCTCTAACAGGGTCTCAGCGATATGTTAATTGCGGACCTGTTTCTGCGACTATGCCGCACCGCCGACAGTATCTCCCGCGCCGCGGAACGGGGCTAAACTAGATGGCTGGGACTCACGAGCAGCAGCTACTGCATCTCCTGCAACTTCCTAAAATTTATTTGCTCATGAGTCCCAGGCATCTAGTTTAGATCCCCATCCGCGCCGCGCGTAGCAGCGCTGGTGATACACTCGGCAGTGAGTTTAATCGCGTTTTGCGCATGCCGAAAAGTGTGAGGACAAGAACGAAGAAAAATACTTACCCATTATTAACGTTAATATATGTGAAAATTGTGGCACAGAAGTTGCAAATAGTGCCTTAAAATCTGCTCTTTGTGGCAGTGACGCCATTGAAATTCAGATAAATATGATGGAAACAAGGGACAGCTAGTGTCCAGCTGGTGGCGTAGTTTCCGTTTTAGCAGCATCCACAGGCCTTCAACTTCCGCTGCTAAATCCTCAATCACAAGAACAGTATCGCTAATCTGCGTAGGAGCGCGTGGGTCCCCCCCCCCCCCCCCCCCCGCCATGTCGCTTTTATCGTCTGCAATGTTGCGTCTCTTGAAATTGTCAAGTAATTCCTAGTTTTGCCAAGATTTGTTCCTCGACAGAAACTCCGCATTCTGCACAGGACTGAGGCCTTCTGTTAGGGTATTTGTTTATCCAACATAATATCGGGTAGAAGTTCGGAGGAGATCCTATTAATACTTCTATTCTACGGTCCTGTCCTTCCCCTATTGAATACGCTCTGGCCATCCTCACTGTCAGTGCTACCCAGATTGAACGACTTGAAAATGTGCAAAATGAACCCATGCGCATTATTTTGGGATGTACAAGAGACCCATCCTGTTGAGCAATGAGGTATCTACTCGACTTTCCAACTATGAACCAAAGGATCAGGATCTGGAGGGCTCGGGCATACCTTAAAATATGTGCTGATGAAAAACACCCACTGCATCAAACGCTTTTTAGTGAAAAGGGTGACAGGCTGAAGAGGGGAAAAAATCATGGCTAGGTCGGGCTGAAGATATAAGGCAAATATGCAGCCTAACCCGACATCACCCCTGGTGCTGAGTGGATACCTGTGCCTCATGCTTTTATTTGTACATTTTCCTGTATTGTTACACTCAGCAGGCGATGTAGAGAAAATAATCTTGTTGGTGTTAATGCAGAGGTCAACGCTCTCATCAGTGAAAATTCAGACGAAGCAGATGCACTAATCTACACAGACGGATCCGTTATACGCCAAAAAAGAAGCGCATGGGCATTCACAGCAGCTCAGCTGGCAGAACAGTCAAAGAAGCCAACGGCGTTTTCTCCATGACAACCAGCTGCATAACGATGGAGGTGATGGCAGTAACGCCAGCGTTCGCCTGGCTCGAAACACAAAACTACACCCGCGTATGTATACTCAGTGATTCAGTGAGTATGATCCGGAGGGTTCAGGCAGGTTCGGTGCGAAGACAATGGCTTGAATCATTACAGAAGTCCACTGTGCGTGGAGTCACCTTTATTTTTGCTCCGGGACACGCAAGCGTCGATGGAAATGAAAGAGCTGATAGGCTGGCTGGATCCGCTATCACTACTGACGGTCAGCCTATGAATCATGCTGATATTATTAATACCCTCAGAGAAATGGGAAGGATAGAGGACTTTGGTGGCAGTGAATCCACATCACTCGCCAGAATGGCAGACTTGGGAATTAAGATCGGCATAGAAAAAAACGAGACGCACACTAGACACGACAGAAGACTTGTTAATCAACATAGAACTGGTATTATTAGCCATCGGACGTTGGGGTTCATACTGAGGGGAGAATCTGAGCACCTATGGACATATCCGGAGTGCAATGATGATAACCCACTAACTAACTAACTAACTAACTAACTAACTAACTAACTAACTAACTAACTAACTAACTAACTAACTAGTTAGTTAGCTAGCTAGCTAGCTAGCTAACTAACTAACTAACGAGCTAACTAACTAGCTAACTAGCCAACTAACTAACTAAATGTCTGTGCTCGTTTTTGTTAAAAAAAATCTGTCCTTGGGGCCAGGACGTGGAAGCTTAGACGCTTCAAGCACCCCCCCCCCCCCCCCCTACCACCTCGGTAAAAAACAGAAGAAAGTTCGTGTTGTCCACTTCTGGAATTTAGTCCTGTTCCAGAACCTGAGTGTTGTGTGTGCATCCATTTTACAGATCTGACTCATTTGTATGCAAACTGCTGGTTCCTTGCCTCTCAGGCAGATGCATTCCGACTTCAAAAGAAGCTGCCAATTAGTTGACTCTTACGAACGACATGCTTTTGAGTAGGCAGTGGGTCTATTCTTGTTTTCCCTATAATAGGGCCCCGGAACCCACACGGGGAACAGCAGGGAGTGACTAGCAGCTAAGTAATGAATTAATCAAGTAACAGAAAGTATATTGATCGGCACTCATAGAAAGATATAAGAACACACTAGACAACATAAAAATCGAAAGCTATAGTTACCGTGACGGGAATTGAACCTGTCATCTTCAGACGGCGTGTACGTCTCGCCATGAATACAAGTGCACTAAAAACATGATCAACTAGGCACCCCCAAAAAAGGTGTCTTATTGGCCATGTCTATCGTACAGCTTGAAATTCACAACTATGGAATACGGACAGAATTCTTTTCAAACCATTGAAATGGTACCATAGGTATTTACTATCTGTGTTTGAACACTGCGCTGGTTGCTGAAAATGATGGCAAAGAGAGCTAATGGGAATGTCTCGGATACTGCAATGTCTGCTGTTAAGACTGACGTTCATCTCCACCAGGATCGCACAAAGAGCGCTAATGGAAATGTCTCGGGTACTGCGATGTCTGCGGTTAAGACTGACGTTCATCACCACCAGGATCGCACAAAGAGCGCTAATGGAAATGTCTCGGATACTGCGATGTCTGCTGTTAAGACTGACGTTCATCACCACCAGGATCGCACAAAGAGCGCTAATGGAAATGTCTCGGGTACTGTGATGTCTGCTGTTAAGACTGACGTTCAACAACATCAGGATCGCACAAAGAGCGATAAGCACCCGGGGACACACAGTGCCACCATTCGGATGAGAATCACACGGGTGCAAGTCCCAGAACCCAGTTCAGCCCCATAGGTTATATTTGAGGCCCCAGACGACAGATGGGGTGGGGGCTTTAAAGCAACAACAACAAACTGAGTCCCACATTGGGACGGAATTAACGAAATCTGATGGTTGTTATCTCGGCTCAAGTGTTTTATTATGTTTCTAAGATATTCAGAAATTAATTCATAAGCATTGTTATTACACACTCAAACAAGAATTAAGCTTCATTGGACCCTATTACCAATGTTTTCTTTGAGTAGGTGCCCCTGGTACTTGAAGTGCTAAATAATTAACAGTTAGCATCACAGAACTCGGGGCATTCCCATGCATGCTCCGTCCTCATCTTCAGCAGCCAGCACAGAGTTCCAATACTGATGGTACCGGTCACAACCTGGTTAAATTTCCGTCTTGCCTTTCCTCTGAGTGTAGTGAGCTAACCAGACCCTCTAGTTACACCCAGATGCCTCACTCTCTCCAGGCCATAATAATCTTCTATCTCTACTGATTCCGTTGCTTGTTCCCAAAAAGCCTTGACCACATTTGTCTTATCATGCATCAATTCACCACCCAGTGGTGCAGATCCAGCTAATCTGTCTGCTTGTTCATTACCCACCATGCCGGCATGGCCTGGTAAATAATTAACACTGAAGATATAGTTTCAGGCTATCAACTTAGAACATTTCTTTAGATGTCTCTTTTCCTGTTTTATGTTTAACTCCTCGCTAATCTATCAATGAATAATAAAAAGGACCCCACAATCTAAGCAACTATTTAAGTCGCCCCTTTGTTGGATGAAATTTTTCGTTATTTGAATCCTCCCTCCCCCTTTAGCCTGGGGCCCTGAATATAGCTGGGACACAAATGTGGCTATAACGGCTGAAAGGGGTGATCCTCATCCGCATGGTGGCGCTTTGTGTCACCGGGTGTTTATCACTTGTATGATGTCCTGATGGGGTACAACAAGCAAGCAAGATCCCAAAAAAAGGGAGATTACTGCAGTTGGGGCATACACACGAACTAAGTCTCCATATTCAATGACCAACAAAGCGATCCCATGTTTATGATGAGAGCAGCAACTTTACTGAAAAAAAAGTAGGTTGCGTATCCTTTACAGGATGTTGCAGAACCAATCCCATTGTTTGTGTGGCTGTTGTGGTTTTTTAAGGCAAATTTTACGTTTAGTAGTTTGTCATTGCTTTCTGAACGGTACCACTGTTGAAACCAACAAAAGACTAGCAGTTAATAAAAATTACAGCATTGTTTCTCACAGCAGGTAAAGACCACACAAAACAAAAACACAATACACCTGCGATACATGTTTATTTTGGTTAGTTCTGTCCACAATTGACAATAAAATAAATCGCAGGTTTCACATAAACACTCAATACAATGTGTGTAATTATGTAGGTGTACATGTTTTGTCTGCAAGTATAAAATTTACTGAGCATATCCAACATAATAATTGATCATATTTATATAAGTAGAACACACAAAAAATTCTTAAGTCTATAAACATGAGCTGAAGACATAAGCGAACAATAGTGAACAGGTGAAAGGCTGACATCTAACATTGTCTGTGGTTAAATACCATCACAATCTCTGCACAAGTAGAGAATAGTGTGAACAGGTAAAGGCAGACATCTAACACTGTCTGTGGTTAAATACCATCACAATCTCTGCACAAGTAGAGAATAGTGTGAACAGGTAAAGGCAGACATCTAACATTGTCTGTGGTTAAATACCATCACAATCTCTGCACAAGTAGAGAATAGCGTGAACAGGTAAAGGCAGACATCTAACACTGTCTGTGGTTAAATACCATCACAATCTCTGCACAAGTAGAGAATAGTGTGAACAGGTAAAGACAGACATCTAACATTGTCTGTGGTTAAATACCATCACAGTCTCTGCACAAGTAGAGAATAGTGTGAACAGGTAAAGGCAGACATCTAACATTGTCTGTGGTTAAATACCATCACAATCTCTGCACAAGTAGAGAATAGTGTGAACAGGTAAAGACAGACATCTAACACTGTCTGTGGTTAAATACCATCACAATCTCTGCACAAGTAGAGAATAGTGTGAACAGGTAAAGACAGACATCTAACACTGTCTGTGGTTAAATACCATCACAATCTCTGCACAAGTAGAGAATAGTGTGAACAGGTAAAGGCAGACATCTAACATTGTCTGTGGTTAAATACCATCACAATCTCTGCACAAGTAGAGAATAGCGTGAACAGGTAAAGACAGACATCTAACATTGTCTGTGGTTAAATACCATCACAATCTCTGCACAAGTAGAGAATAGTGTGAACAGGTAAAGACAGACATCTAACACTGTCTGTGGTTAAATACCATCACAATCTCTGCACAAGTAGAAAACTGTGAACAGGTAAAGACAGACATATTAAGATGGCTTTAGTTAATTAAAGAGTTTTCCACCTTCACGTACAATAGGCCACATAATGAAGTAGCGTGACAAGCTCCATTCAGGCCATCAATGCTTCAATTATCTTTGTCTTAGTCAGGGTTTCAACTTCACTGCAATCGGGCTTTCCCCACACTTCAATTATCTGTACCTATGCAATCATTCAAACATAGACTTCTGAAGTTGGTGGCTACCAACAGCTTGAAAGTGACCAATGGGCCCAGATTCCTTAAGTTACTCGCTAACTACTGAATGTTTTCTAGGAGAGAATTCTTCATTTTGCGAAGCTAATGACAGATCATTTCTGATTTGTTTGTCTTAACAGAAATAAATGATGACACTGTCAGTTGCAAGTATGTAAATAAATGCTAAATAAACAATGACTAACTAACTTATAAAGGTAAAAAAAATATACAAAAAGTGTACTGCTGAGATAGATGAATAGATGTGTACTAGTGTTGTCATTAATGATACAATCCACACAACAAAAGAAAACAGTTTTGAGCTGAATGCAACACATATAAAGTACTGTTTAAGCTCCTGCATACAAGACACACATACAGAAAACATATTTATTGAGTACATTATTATTCACACATTTTTACATGCCATAAAACAGTTATTTCAATGTGAAAAAAAAAATTCAGAGAAATACAGTTCCACCCCAGATGCTTCTACAGAAGCACAACGTGTTAGCCTTCATAAGTTCTGGCCCACCTCAGAATGATAGGGTTCCCTTCTTTGCTGCCCTGTCCTCTCAGGCAATTCCTAGAAGATTCCGAAAACTTCTGGTAGCCATTTTATAAAGTCCAAGTGTACATTGAGAAAAAAAAAAATAGATGCAAGCACGAAAAATCAAAACTTTGATGTAGCTGATAGACTGTTGTTCTTGCTAGACATAGATGACATAAGTAGGACAAGTTATTTATACAAATGTGATAAGAGGCCAGTAATAAAATCTCTGTAATAATCAAACATACTGTAATTGTTTTTTTGTCACTGCACATTGGGTATTCCCATGTGTGCTAGGTCATCCTATACAGAGCCACTCCAAGATATACCTCAACTGATTGTCCTCATGCGGAGCTGATTATAATGTCTCCTATGTCGACCTCAAAGGCAGCACAGCAAGTTCTACTCCCACGACTCTATGGCAGTCAAGCTAGTGTCAAAGGCTGCCTAGAGGTCAGAGGCTGGGTAGAGCTCAGAGCCATGCAGTCATGAAAAAAATCCCACTTGATGCAGGATCTGAACCTGGCATCATAAATCTCGGCTGGCAGATGTTACAGCCACGATGTAACTATGGCTCCTATTTGATATCACTGACAAATATTGTTCCTTTCATTCTACAAAATGCTAAATTAATCGAGTAACAGAAAGTATATTGATCGGCACTCATAGAAAGAAGTAGAAAGATAGAAGAACACACTAGACAACATAAAAATCAAAAGCTATAGTTACCGTGCCGGGAATTGAACCTGTCACCTCCAGACGGCGTCTGCGCCTCGCCATGAATACAAGTGCACTAAGAACATAGTCAACTAGGCACCCCCCAAAAAAGGTGTCTTATTGGCCATGTCTATCGTACAGCTTGAAATCCACAACTATGGAATACGGACAGAATTCATGACTGACGTATGTATGTGAAATGCTCAAGTGTAGACACAATTTATATTTAAAAAATAGTTGTGGGTAAACAATGCTGTTTCAAATGGTAAACATACATTGTGGGTAAACAATGCTGTTTCAAATGGCAAACATACATTGTGGGTAAACAATGCTGTTTAAAATGGTGAACATACATTGAGGGTAAACAATGCTGTTTAAAATGGTAAACATACATTGTGGGTAAACAATGCTGTTTCAAATGGTAAACATACATTGTCAGGTAGACTAGAGAGAACACGTGATTGCAGCAAGCATATAATTTGTCTTCTTAAGCATTCCTTGCCCTTGGGGTTTATTGCTGCAGATGTCACCCACCTCCATTCTTTTCTGTGACTGGCTTTCTCTTTCCAACTGATGACTTCAGGTGATTTGCATGTCTGCCTGGATAGCATCTCTCCTGTCTTCTTAGTCTGCCTCATGGTCTTCTCTTATTCAATTCTTTTGTGCAGTTTCTGTCCAGCGTATAAATGTGACCTCATGTATTTACCGGAGGCAGCTACACTGCAGAATGCCACAGGAGGTGTCGCTGGCTGTGTAATTAAGCCACCTAGTAGCTGAGGTATCGGAGACACACAGACATGATCAGTGTTCTTGTGGTTTCCAAAAATGGGAAAACTCAGCAACAAAAGTGCAAAGAAAAAAACTGTCGCTGTTCTGGTGACTCATGACTGTGCACATGTTTATAAATACGATTGCACTTTTTCTGAGAAATTACTAACTCGATACCCCCCCCCCCCCCCCCCCCCCCCTCCAAACAAAATAACAAATCAGATAGTTCTATGTTGTGATATCTGGCAGGATGGATTTAGTAGAGAAACTATGAAAACAAATACAACAAAAACAGCAGATAACATAGATTTGGCAAGATTCTGAATACCACTTGACTGTGTCAAATTAATGTTTGACTAAGAGTGTATACAAAACATTGATAATCTGCAAGTCATTGAAATTTATTTCCAGACCACCTTTTTAGTTGCCCACATAAATAATCCAGACCTCCCAGACAAAACTGTTCTGTTCTCTTGTTGTCTGTTGAGTCATAAATGTTAATAAAAAGCTCACTGAATAATGCAGTAGTATATTTCTATAGAGCGGCGTCCGTGGCTAAGGCGTTGCGAGTCCGACTCGTAAGCCAGCATACCGCGATCAAAACCCACTGCAGGCTGCGTGGATTTTTGTATGGGACGTCGCCGGTCGACCCAGCCTAAAATGGGTACCAGGATGGGCTGTCCTGGGAAAGTAAAGACAGCCGGCGTAATGCTGACCACATTACCCACAGAGTGCTGATGGCCTGTAAAAATATGGGACGCTCTGCCTATATGCCCGATGCGCCAAAAGGCGTGAAAAGGGAACTTTACTTTTTTTTTACTTTATATTTCTATAGAAAACTGTTCTTTGTGAAAGACGGTAAACAGTTAATTCACAAGTCAAGTAAAGAACCCTTCTCCCGTCTTCAGGCCTATAGGGTGGAACCTATATTTTGTCAGACCAATCGGCACTTGGCAGGTAACATGGTCACCATCGTGCCAACCCCCTTTTCTTCCTAAGACTTTACCTGGTACCCACTTAAGGCTGGGTCAACCTGGGAGCCAAGATCATTTAAAAAAAAAAGCTGCCAGGAGCTGAACCCAGGCGAGCGTAGCTAAAAAATACAAGGCAATTAATTTCATTCCTATACTAATCTGTTCTTTCTGAGTGTTAACAAACAAATAACTGAATAACTTAGCAATCTATTTCACCTTTTATAGCGCTTACATTTAACACACACATCCTATTGCACTTAGTTGTAAATAATCTAAACTTAAACTTCAGACCACTATATCCACTGATACTTGTACGATCATTTCCCGGGGATTAATGTTAAAATGTTCAAAATGACAGCTGTGAGATTCCAACAAGCAAAAAGGTGAGTTGAGTCAGGGATTTATAACTTTGTAGTCATCGTTCGTAGAGCATCATGATGTTTCTAACGGTTCTTTTCAATCACAACTTGTCAAATGTTAATGATTGCTCGATTACACTACATTTACTGTAGTCTTTCTGTTTAATACTTCCACTGTCTAACTTTTGTAGTTGTCTTTTGACTTTCAGTTCCATACTTTATTTGTTTGGTGACTCCCGTGTCTGTTAATCTGACAAATATAACTTACATGTCCTCACCTAACTTGCTGATATAAATAATAGCATTAATATACATCCATTAAGAGCTAAAAGTGAAGATGTTCTCAAACATTTCTAGATAAGTTACAAATAAACAAAAGTAATGTACCCGTTTACATGTCACTAAACAAATAAGAGATAATGGGGGGGAGAGGATGGGGGCAGGGGCGTAAAGAGCCTTTTTTTTTAATGTCAGTGGCACATCAAGATTATGATGATAAACTCAAATTTGTAAAGATCAGTCAAACAGATACTTTGTTCAGCCCACTGTCTTCCTGAACAAAGGCCACCAAATAGGGTCAAACAGATACTTTGTTCAGCCCACTGTCTTCCTGAACATAGGCCACTAAACAGGGTAAATGTGTGCTCCTAGGGCAAGTGTGTGTCACCGTACAATTATTTCTCTGTCCATGCTGACGTCTGATAAATCTTTGGCACCCAATTTTACGGGGATTGAGTTGACGCCAGATTTGCAAGAAACAATTCTTGCTGCCCTGAGTTACAAACTCTAGACCAGGGCTATTCAACTAGCGGCCCCCAGATCATTGCCAGTTGTACTGTGTCTTTCTATGCTCAGGCCTCAGCCCCGTGATGGTCCCTATTTTTAAAAGCGTAGCCCCTGAATAAACTTAGCTGAACAGCCTTGCTCTAGACCACTGTACTGGTTAGCTAGTAAACTAAATATTACAATGGTCATAGCCGTAAATGAGCCAGGATGCAAACAATGCTTTACCCATTTATCTTAACGGGTGATGGTGATTGGCCAATGTACCACTGCAGTGATCAGCTGCAAGATTTTGTGGTTTTCATGTGGAGAGACTGAGCATCTATGCTTTTGTCATGAGGCAGTGTATTCTACATTCACTAGTAGAGTGAATTTCCACTTTGATTAAGAAGTTACCAAGCAATAAGCAAACCTAAAGAATCTGGGAAGGAAGAATCCGGGAAGAAGTACATGGGAAAGAAAAATAATTACTTTGTTACGTACACAAATTATGAAATAGGACTCGAAGCAAAAAACTTAAAAATATCAATTAAAGAACATCACAGACTGTTGCTTAGGTGAACACTAACAACTAATGCAAACAATTTGTAATTAGTATAAGTTTACACTAGTACGATATAATAGGCAAATGATACATCTATTGCATGTGATACAAATAGTCCACGTATCTTGCACAAAACATCACTTTTACACACTCAATTTATGTTTCTCTAGCAAACGAGTTACTTGCACATACTCTACTTATATCCTGCAAACCATGTCATTTTCAAATATTTAATGTGTAACAAATAAATATTCAAATACTAATTTAATGTCATAAAGTCTTCTAAATACTCTTGCCAATTATGATAATTTAAAATACTAGATTAATGCTTATTTTGAAAACATTATGACTTTTCAACACTAAATTGATTTTTAATTTGTGAGACAATTCAGTGGTCAAAGAAAAAAACCAACAATTTGTTCTTCCGGGTTTGGCTTTAAAAGGGTGGCTGGCACACAGTATTGTGGTTTACAGCTAGGCTGCACCTTTTGACCCAACACATCCAATTCCAGCAAATTTAGAATCAGTCGTCATTTGCAACATGCTAGTTAGAAGGCAGTGGGTCTATCCTTTTTTTTTTTAACCCTGCATAGGGACCCAAAAACCTACATGGGAAACTTTCACTGTATCTGAATGTTAACTCCCTGTGGGGAAATGTACAATGATAATCCTGAAACATGGCCAAATCATTATATTTACTGCTGTCTTCTGTTGCAAAAGTCTAATATTATTATTATTACCAGTCTGTTCACTGTATTGTTATTTACTTTGTTCAATATTACTTTAAGCATTTCACGTCTGATACAATTACAAGCTCTAAACAAATATATACAGTAACAAAAAATTATATAAATGCTTCATAAATGGTTTATTTACGGATCATGCCATAGTAGCAACACAACGTGAACATGCGGTGACATTCATTACTAGGTTAGGTCAGGTTTGAAAACTTAATAAATAGAAAAATAATACAAAAAATTTACCAGGGGAAACTACTCTCATTTGGTAGTAAGTTTATATTATTAATTGTACAGTTACCCATCATGTCCACTTTGTAAAATCTGTTTTGAAAACACTTGCATTATTTCTACAACACTGAACTTTACGGCAATTAGCTGTCCTCAGTGCGAACACTAATTCTGTCCTCTGTTCAGAGTTTCTGTAACAACTAATAACAAATCTCCCGAAATGAGCTGCATGATAAACAAACATTGATAAACAGCTGAATACTTTAACTTCTGGTTTATCAAAGTTGGAAAAAAAAAATAATCAGTGTCAGAAAATGCACAAAATTACTATTATTAGTCAGCCATGCTTGTAACAGCATCAGAATTTATGAAAGCATACAACACATGGTCTCACTGAAAAAACACAATATATGTGGCATGAAAGTGTTGAAACCCACTAACTTCACATAAACACTTAATGAAGAAATACTTAACTTAAAACTAACAATACAACTAAAAATAATAAGACTTGATAGCCTAATCCTTTTGCCCGGCCAAAACTAGGTCACCAAAGAAAAAAGGATTATCAACCTGTCGGAATTGCCAAACACCCCCCCCTCCATTTTATATTCATATTTTTAAAATGTCTTCTCGAAATTTACAAAAGGAGTAATCAATGAACATGAAGAGAGTGAAACATTCAATTGAATACATTTTCTCCAGCCTACAAAAAAGTAGGTGACTCATGCCGTGACCACTGCTATTGAAGCTTAGGGGAAAATGTGACATCAACTTGGCTTTATAAAAGCCACTTGGTTTGTAGAAAACCTCTATACCAACTCACCCATACCGGCCTCCTAAATACTGCACAGACACAAACAGAACCAACAGCATCTGACTATGCCTTTGGAGAACAGGCCCCTGCAGAAATACTGATAGATTGAAATAGTACTGAACATTATCAGTGAGATGAACAACACTGATGTCATCAATTAGATGGAACAACACTGATGTCATCAATGAGATAAACAACACTGATGTCATCAAACAAATAACAACACTAATGTCATCAATTAGATGGAACACTGATGTCATGAATTAGATGGAACAACACTGATGACATCAATGAGATGAACAACACTGATGTCATCAAACAAATGAACAACACTGATGTCATCAATGAGATGGAACAACACTGATGACATCAATGAGATAAACAACACTGATGTGATCAATGAGATTAACAACACTGATGTCATCAATGAGATCAACAAAACGGTCATCACAGAATAACACTTTCTAAATAAGATTACATTTGAAATAAATACTTCACCTAGTACTTCTGACCAGGGGTTGTATTTAGTGGGTAAGTGATGAAGAATAGATGGAACTAAGGAATTATTAAACAAACACAGCCAATCCACAACATTAAATAAGGTAAAACTGAAGCTTTGATCAATTTAAATAATAATTATTTTTAAAAAATCAGATTTTATTTGAAGTAATAGACTCAAAGCTCCTTAAAAACTTGCCATAAAATGTGAGGAATTAGGGAAATGCTGAAAGCGTTAGTGTTGTGCAGATATCATCGCCTAGCTGTAAACCACAAGATATGCCAACTTCCAGTTTGAGGAGGAATGCAGAAGAAGATGAGAAGAATACAAATCAAGCTGAGACTGCACGCAGGATCAGTCGTTGGTAAAGAACAACCCCGTGTGGGTTCCGGGGCCCCATTGTATGGAAAACAAGAATAGACCCACTGCCTCCCCAAAAGCATGTCGTAAGAGTCGACTAATTGGGGAGCTTTCTTTGAAGTCGAAGTGCATCTGCTGAAGAGGCAAGGAACCAACAGTCTATATTCAAGAGAATGGGATCTGTAAAACTGATGCACAAGCAACACTCAGGTTCTGGAGCAGGACTGCAGTTCAATAGTGGACGAGCAACCAGAACTTTCCGCCAGAGTGTACAGCTGGTGAACCCGAAGAAGAAGAAGAAGGTAAAGAACATTTGTCTGAAACATTAAACACTGCTCGTTATCAGATGAGCTAAACCTGAAACAATCGTAGTCAGATCAGTAACAATGAACACTCTGGTACATTCACACCTCATTGGTGTCCCTGTTGAGTGGGCAAGCTGAGCACCTATGGTTGTGTCTGGAGTGCTGTAAGGATAACCCTAACGATAACTCAATCCTCATGTAATTCTCTAGCCCTTATTCAGAAAGCAAAAACTATTTTAGCAACAGATATACACTGCATGTCAGTTCTTTTTCTACTACTGCATTCGCCTTTAAAAGGACAGTTGGCACACTATGTTGCGGCCTATAGCTAGGCTGTGATATCTGCACCTATCATCCCAACACATTTCAACAAAACCCTTTTTAGCCACCCTTTACAACATGCTTATTAAGGAAGCAGCGGACCCCCCCCCCCCCCCCCCCTTCTTCAAAACGTGGCGCCCAGAACCCAGACGGGAAAACTGCAGATCAGTAATTTTAAACACAATGAATTCACTCAACTTGATTAGAATATATGCCCGAGTTATTTCAAATATAACAAATACAAAATGATCTAACAAAGAAATATATATAAAATATTTAAAAAACAAAACCACAACAAAAACACATAAAATGAAACCAATAACCTATGAAATGATGCAACAATGACAAACCACCTACACCCTGAACCAAAAACAAACTACTGCTACTACAATACCCGAATGTCACATCAGCATGATCTTTTCATTACTCACAAATACTCTGTACATATTTGTTGTTGTTTTTTTTCAAATAAAATTTTCAGAGTTTACAAATGCAGTTACATGTAATATTTTAAATTAAATGCCATTTGGTGAGCTCAATGGAATGATCCAAAACTTCAAAACTTTGTTTTGATAATATAAAAGAAATTCACTAAACTAACAGCAGATCATATGAGCCTTTCTGCAAACACAGTGATGGATGAGTTGTGTCATTCAGTCCCAGTATGTGGAAGGTGGTCTGGTTATGATGCCTGACTTGTGCACATGCCGGGAGTTGTGGCTGCATGCCTTAAAAGGGTAGTAGGCTCTGTGACTTTGCTGGCTGTGGGAGCCATGTTTAGGGTAGATCTGCAGACAAACAAGAATTATTTAGTCATGGTTTGAAAAACAAATTTCTTGTCGTTAACAAGTGTTAATGAATTTAAAAAATGTGTGCTCTTAACAAAATAATTTATGAACATTATCAACATATTTTATCAATAAGAAGTTTGTATATGTGCATTCTAGGACAAAGTATCAAGTAAGCTTATCATCATAAGATCAAACATGAATAAATTACCATGAATAAATAATTTTCCTGACCTCTTGTGTTTTATGTCATTAAATTACCATACATAAAACACATAAGACTGACCTGTTGTGTTTAAGGTGTGACTAAATTACCATACATAAAACACATAAGACTGACCTGTGTTGAAGATGTGACTAAATTACCATAAATAAAATATTTCAGACTGACTTGTGTTGAAGATGTGACTAAATTACCATAAATAAAATATTTCAGACTGACTTGTGTTGAAGATGTGACTAAATTACCATAAACAAAATATTTCAGACTGACTTGTGTTGAAGATGTGACTAAGTTACCACAAACAAAATATTTCAGACTGACTTGTGTTGAAGATGTGGCTAAATTACCATAAACAAAATATTTCAGATTGACTTGTGTTGAAGATGTGACTAAATTACTATAAAACATAAAAGTCTGACCTGTTGTGTTTGAGATGTGACTTGACTAAGTGTCCAGCTGCCAGAGCAGACATGAGTGAGAGCTCTCCTGCCAAAACTGTGGCACAAACAATTCGAGCAAGCTGTCGGGCATTCTCACCAGGATTCTCTATGTTAGATCCCTTCACGCCCAGCATCTGAACATACACAAATTGGTAGATTCATAATTACTACACAGAAATATTATCTTATATATATATCATACCAATCTTGAGGAGCTCTACTAGAAAACTTGTAAAATATAAACATTTTAGATATTAAAAGGAAAGTGTTGTTTAATAGTGTTTTTGTCTATAACAATTTTCAAACCTACCAAATGTTGAATATAAAAGAGATGTGGGCTGTATACCACATGGTGGTATCAACAATGACGCTGCCCGCGGGGGAGATCAGCTGCAGACCAACTCCTTTGGGGGCAGACAGGCCAGTGAAAGATGGAACTGGTGCAGACTGAAATAGGCCAAATGCAGCAACTATAGAAAGAAGACGCCAGAGAAAGCCAGCCTCGGAGCGATAGCGTATCAATGTTTTATGCGGACTAAGTGGCAGATACTGCCACTTCCATGCTGGACAGAAACAGTCATAGCAGACGCGTTCCCAAAAACTGGCGGCACAATACCAATACCACAAGGACTGGCGGCTGCCTACTACCCAGGTATGCACAATACAGTACTCAGATCAACCATTTTAATGTTCAGTATGCCTTGTTAAAAGGCAAAACAGGAAAAGGAAAAAGAATTTGTATACTCAAGTTTCACATCAGCTGTCTATATACCGCCCACCACAGAATCCTCAAGGCTCTCCTTTAGGGCTAAATATTACTAGGCTGAATCACTACTGAGGGGGCCCCAAGTGCTGGTATCATTGGCCCTTTTCCACACAGCAGTGTTATATTGTGCTACATGGTGGCATAGTAGAAGTTTCTCCTCTCGGAACAAAGCATGCTGCAGGATCAGAACAGCAGTGCTGTCTGTCTGCCTGTCAGAGCTTCCTTCCTAGACCAGCTGCATCCTAAGCTAAGAGCCTGGACTGCCCTGCCATAACATCAAGTTTTCAGGTAACATTTCCGGTTCCAAGGATAAGATAAGCACCTCTTCTCAATGCACTCCTCAGCCTGAAGCCACTGGCACAAGTGTAATGTCAGTATTAGTCTGCTGTCCAACATTCAGTGTTAAAAGAGAACAGATAGAACTGACTACTGTCTCAGTCATACCTGACCAAGACATGACAGTGCGGCGGGCGTCATACTGACCATAATTTATCATGTGCTGATTGGTGCATAAGAATTTGGTCTAGAATCATGTGTCCAAAAAGATCAGAAAATCAAGTTTTATATAATACTCACTGCTCACATCATTCTCTACTTTTGGATTCACTCTTAAAAGGGCAATAGGCATGTTGTGTTGTTTACAGCTAGGCTGCGATATGTGCACTTTTGGACCAACACATCCAGCTAGCCCCTAATTAGTCATCTTTACAAAATACTTAGTTACAGAGCAGTAGGTCAGACCACAACATGCCCCTGAAGTCACAAGGGTACTCAGCTTATCTATATATCATACCATGTTTTTCTTCTTCATAGTATTCATCGGCTGTAAACTCTGATCAAAAGTTCTGGTTGTTCATCCATTCCTGGACTTTGGTCTTGTTTTAGGACTTGAATTTGAATGTACATCCATTTTACAGATCTGACTTACTTCTATGCAGACTGGTTGTTCCTCACTTCTCAGGTAGATGCACTCTGACTTGGGAGGAAAAAACCATAATCAGTTACCTTTTACAACATGCTTGTCATAAAGGCAGCGGGTATATAGACACCACCCTCCCCCCTCCCCCTCCGGAACCATCAAAGGGAATCTATAAAACATACAATACAGCACTCTGTCTAAACAACTCACCTGCAAACATGAGGCCTGGGGTGGTAACACAGTGCCCCCACCAACAGTGCCGACTTCAATAGAGGGCATGGTGCATGAAATGTGAAGGTCATCACCGAGGGGCCCAGCTGCTTCCATCAACACCATACAGTTTGAGCTTGCAATGTTTTGAGCAGGGTCCTGAAAATTATGAGCCAATGTCATTGGGAAAAAAAAAAAAAAAAAAAGAAAGAAAGGCCGGGTCCGTTAGGACCCGAACCCATGTTCTTCCAATTTGTAGGCTAGAGTCTAGCCGCTACACCACGGCGACACCCAATTCAAGAGTACAGAGCCATATCTGCATGTGGTGAGCGACTGTGTGTGGTTTCCATGAAATATTAAAAACAAAAACAAAACAGTGGAAGCAAATTATCAACATAATCCCAACTGGAACCAGTCTGTATGTACCATGCTGAATAATGACCTGACCACATCCTAACTGGAACCAGTCTGTATGTACCATGCTAAATAATGACCTGACCACATCCTAACTGGAGCAAGTCTGTATGTACCATGCTGAATAATGACCTGACCACATCCTAACTGGGAGCTTTGGTAGTGGAATTTCCCTCGCATCTTCAACACATCTGTTTCTCATTACAATGCCTGTTAAGTGATTCTGCCTGCTTCTCACTGTGTGCTGAGTAAACTGCCATCTTCCATTTCTCACGTTGATATAAGCAGTTTTCTAGACATTTCTCTTATCAAATTTAATGTTTATTTATCCCCTTAAGAATTTGTTTTCCAATGCATTTTAACTTTTCGTCCATGTCTTATTTAGTGTCCGTCCAACTTCTGTTGGCAAATGTTAAATCGGAAGTAATATTATAATTAAAAATATATAACTTTATGTTAATACTATATCATTACTGAATTCCGTATTTTGTTCAGCCTATAAACAGCTGGTGTTGCCCGCAAAGGACATAACTGATTTGAATACCACTTGTTCAATAAATTAAAGACAGGTTTGTTGGCATCTGTGGCGTAGAAGTTGCAAACTTGCTTTGTAATTCCAAGGTAGCATATTTGATCCCAGCTGCAGCAAACAGCTGCTCAAGCGTTTCTAAATTTTTCGCCACAGCGAAATTTTACCATCTAATCACTTGAAAGTTGCCACTACATCTGTTTTTTAATGTAAGCGTACATTGATAATGCACTGCAGCCTTGCCAATAGCACATCCAGAACTCTTCTTTTTATGGTATTTGTTTTAAAATGGTGTCTTCGCTGATCTCAAGCAATTTTGAAAAATTTCGTGATTACTGCTGCGGTACTCCTGGCATTCGTTTGCGGCACCCAGTTTGAGAACCGCTACACTGTTCAGTAAGCATGGCAAACAAGTCAACATAAAACTGCCTAGTGAAATCATAAACAGAAAAAAAAAATGCTAGGACTGGATCTGCAACCTTCTGTAAAGGATATGCAAAAAACCTGATGAATTAACAGTAGATTCGGTAAGCACAGAAAATTATTCTGACTTATGAAAAGGTATGAAACCAAGTGAAAGGTATAATTTTTCTGATCCACACTCACTCCATCCGAGGACAATGTGGAGATGTCAACAACCTCAAGCGGACTGTTGTTTTCTTTAAATTTATTCATTCTGACATCTAAAAGTGTGAGAAGAAGATGAAACACAGTGATCTCCTCACAAACACAAAACATTTAGAAGAAAAAAAAATTAATACTACAAATTGGTTACAAATGCTCACCTGGCCACATGCGATGTAGACAGCCGTGACAATGTTGGATGCATGTGCATTGAAGCCCCCAATACTGCCCGCCATCGCAGAGCCTACCAGATTTTTGCTGACATTGAGCTCAACCAAAGCTGGCACCGTTGTCTTCAAAGTGTTTTTGACCACATTGGCTTTCACGATTGCCTCACACACAACAGATTTTCCACGACCCTCAATCCTGCAATTCATAATTTAGCAACAGTATTTTATTAGCATTCATTAAGTGTTGCCTGGGAAGAACAGAGAGAATCAAATGGTACGAGAAAATCACTGAGAGGGAACTAAACAAATTCCACTGAATCAACAGGAGAATAAAAGATGCTGGTGTTGAACAGGACCATTACTGAGAAAACCTGAGAATATAGAATGTCTATACAACGTAACCAACAGGGGCATAACAATAAAAGCAGACCAAAAACCACATAAAGGGAGTTAGAATGTGTCTCCACACAAAGGCTGACAACAGAGCATTCCGTGCTGTCTTTGGGAATATTAAGTAGTGAGGGGTTCAATCTTGTCCATGGTGAGACTCTCATACCACTGATTGAAAAATCACAAGAAAGGCTTGTTTGTGTGTGTGTAGGAGGGGGGGCACCCAATACGGAGATCAAAACCTAGCACTTGAGATTCACAAAACTGTTGAAATCATTAAACTCACCTCTAAGCCACATAATCTAGGCCAGAACATATGGGACAACATGGCCAGTTGCCTTTCTTCATCACTTTGCTTTTCGAGACATTACAAATGTTAGGAGGCTGGTCTGATCTCAGAGTCTGGTAGGAAACAACCCTTCTCCAGTGGCAACTAAACCCAAATGACTGTTTCTAATGTACTTCTTCTGTGTTTACCGGCTGTGGACTCTAGCAGAAAGTCTAGATTGTTCATGACCAGACTTTGGTCTCGTTCTAGGACTTCAGTGTTGCATGCATACCAATTTTACTGATCTGGCTTATTTGTATGCAGACTGTTGGTTCCTTGCCCTCAGGGTAATGTGCTCTAAAATGGGTACCAGGTAAGGTCCTGGGAAGTAAAGGCTGCCGGCGAGATGTTAACCATATTACCCATCAAGGGCTAATTGGTATATAAAAATATGAGGTTAACACTATATTCCGATATGCCACTGGCAGGATAAGGCTCTTCTGCTTGACTTTTACCTGGCACACCACCAGCACATGTGGTCATGGACCTCTGCAAGACCCTTATTGGTACAATACGACACATAATGTATAGCTTTAGTACAGATGAAGAAGAAAACTGCACAGATAGCAGTTTGTACAATCACAGTCAGACATACCAGTTGATTGCTGCAGGCTTCTTGTCAGTACAATAGTTGCCACTGAGACTGATGATTTCCATGTCAGGAAAAATCTCTATCAACATATTCAGTGATTTCTCAGAGCCCTGTTAAAATCAGGATGGATATTATCAAGTAAAACCAAAACAGACACATTCAATCTGGCACATAAAAAGGATGGGGTAACGAACGAACAAAATTTATTTTTAAAGGGTTACAAATTAGGCACACAGGCCTGTCTTACATTCGGCCCTTCCAAACTCCCATCTTTCACACAGCAGTTGTATCTCATCAATAAAGCATGTTATGATCATGTAATAATATGCATATTATGAATATCAAGTCAAAAACAAAAGCATGGGTGGTAAAATATGTGCGCACGCAAACCCACTCACTCACTTATACACATAGGCACCCAATACACACATACATATGAACACACACACATACATGCATATATACACACACACTCTCATACACACACTCACACGCTCTAAAACACACACGCATACAACCAACAGATATACACATACATACACGCGTAGCCGCACAAAAAGACCCATACAAACACACACACCGGGGCACACAGACATAAACCCACACAGACACACGCAGTCACAGGCACACACACACGCGGGGGAGGGAAGAGAAGGGAAAAAAACAGTATTTTCCAATCTTCCTTAGACTATGCTGGGAAAGAAATCTAACTGTTGGAGTGGGGGTTAGTGGAAAGAAAACAGAACAAACTTCAACAACAACAAGAAGCAGTATTATCTATTCTAGCACAGCATATGTGAGGGGATCACATTAGACACATTATTCTGTGAAGCCATCATGCACATGTAGGTTAGGCCAAGAGTGTAGAGGCCAATGCCCTTCCTCGCCAGACATGTTATCAGTGGTTGGGGAACGAATGATGTAATAACTGGGACTTGAACCTGGGCCAGTGGTGTGGTTAAGTACATAAATGAAAGACAATGCAATCGTAGCCTCTAACAAGAGACATATGCTCATATTTAGCTATTACAGCCGACAAAAACTACACTGTAGATAACATGGGGCATATATTTATATTTAACTACAGCAGTACAAGAATTAATTATACCTCGGACAACATGGGGCATATATTCATAATTAACTACAGCAGTACAAGACAACTATACCTTAGATAACATGGGGCATCTGCCATATATTCATATTTAACTACAGCAGTACAAGACAACTATACCTTAGATAACATGGGGCATCTGCCATATATTCATATTTAACTACAGCAGTACAAGACAACTATACCTTAGATAACATGGGGCATTTGCCATATATTCATATTTAACTACAGCAGTACAAGACAACTATACCTTAGATAACATGGGGCATTTGCCATATATTTATATTTAACTACAGCAGTACAAGACAACAATACCTTAGATAACATGTTCATTCCCATGGCATCTCCGGTGGTGGACACAAATCTTATATACAAACTTCTGCCAGCTTGGCCAATATGCAGCTTCTTCAGTCGAGCAAACCTGGCAAGTATAACCATGTGACAGTTGTAATTTTGTCAAGTTTAATTAAACAATGTTTTCCTGTAATGAATTTAAGTAAGACGGATATAAACAATACAGTGCACAATGTATTTCCGGTCATCTAACTGCATGTAACTGCAGTAATGCACCTGGTGAGATGCAGCTAAATATGCCCTGCAATAGATTATGCAATGTCTTGTTTTTATAAGTTGCTCTCATTTCATGTCAGACAGAGGGTGCTAAAATGTTACATAGAACCTGTTTTACTGTATGGCAACAAATCTTGGAACGCCAGTGAACAAATTAAGAATTTGGAAGCAACAGATGTAGTTTTTGAGACAAACGTTACAAATACCTTGGATGGCCAGAGTAACTAACAACAATTAATTGAAAGAAGCTAATGAAAGTCAATCTCTATATACAACAATAAGAAGGAGGCAAACATTGTTCTTTGGCCATGTAATGAGAAAAGAGGCACTGGATAACATCGTGACAACTGGAAAGATCAGTGAAAAAGGGCGTAGAGACAGACCAAGAGAGATGATGCTGGATGGGCTGAAACGATGGCATGGAGGGATATCACCAGGAAAGCTGTTTCAGGCAACCAGGGATCGTGATCTGTGGAGATGAACGTCTATGCCAACTAGCAAGGCTCATGATGATGACTGTATATCCGTATTATTTTAATTTATTAAACCGTCAAGGAAATACTGGTCGACATCAAGATTGATAAACAGGCCAGGAAACAGTGGCCCCAGATGTCTATGACACAAATGAAACTATATCACAAACAGGATAAGAAAAAAAAATTTATCAAAATGTTCAAAATTACCTCTGACATAATTATCAATCACCGTAAAGTTAAGTCAAAGTGCTGACTTAACTGGGTTTTATCCCACATGACCTGACCCAGCTTCCCTCCACTGAGCAACCTGTCACCTGAACTGAGTATTAAACAAAGCATGAACTCTGCAGCTCCAGTGATGATCCCCAAGGATCTGTTAAAAGTGCAACTGAGAACTATCTGTGAAACAAACCCATGACATTCAGAGTGCAATGCAGGCAGCTTGATCACTTTGTCAGGGAGACTATCAATCACAATTTCGAAAGCCATTTTTCTATCATCGTGGGAAACCAAGGAGAGGGTGCTAAGTTCTATTTTGTGTGAGTAAATGCTATCTGAAGGGCGATGATGTCAGTATATTTGAGCTGAGTTGGGTTATCTTTATTGTACTCTGAAACATCCACAGACACTCAGATTCCCCCTTCAATATACACATCAGTGTCCTGCGGTGAATCTATTAGCTCCTTAATTGATCAGTATCCTTACCTGCTGGTGGCATCAAAGCATTCCTTCAAGAGGTCGAAAGTTGTCGCGTGTTTCCAGCCACAGCTTGGCTTCACTGAAAACAGAAAGCTAACATCATTTAGTGGTTTTATTTTTAGCATACTGTATTCAAATAATCAGTACAAAAACAATTTATTGTTTATTTTATTGATAATTATATTTATTTGTTTATTTCACTGCATGAGGTGTACAAAACAGAATATTCAACATATAATAAAATACACAAATGAATCATTTCAATTGAAACAGACAAATCACGTAATCCATTGCTACACTGTACCTCTCACTGCATGTAACGATATGGTTTAGGAATTACCATTAGAGTGTAAATATGTGATTGTAAATTTGCAATAAATTTAGAACTACAGTGAGGATGATATCTCAAACATCTCCCAGCTCACAGGAAGGAACATTCTTTCTTCAGATAAGTGACTGCGTTTCTGTATGTTTCGAACTAGACTACATGAATCGACAACTGAATTTTAAAAAAAAGCATCCCAGAAATATTACCTGGCTCTTTTTGCTGTTGGAAATCGAACTACAGGGCCTCTTGTCATACCATCATTGGTAACAACACTTGTAACTCCTCCACTTTGCTGATGGAAGAAATCAGTTCATGCATGTTTTAGATTTGAGCACAGAAGCAAATCAACTTGGCAAATAGCTACTAATCTGTTCAACTGTTCTATCTGTTAGTTTACAGACCAACCTCTCTGCACCACATCAAATCCTTAAGTGCTCCGATCCCCTACTCAGTAAACCCCACAGCCTGTAGCAGCTGACACCAGTACAGTGTTGGTTGGTTTCTTCTTCTTTTTTTCTGTCTACATAGTGCTCTTATCTGGCCTCACCCCTTTTTAACTTATTCTTGCAGTCTGGTCATGTTGCAGATTCACAGTCATGACTTGGTTCTCACAAACGTCTTACTTTTGAAGAGCATGCAGAATATCACTGGTCTACTGTTCATTCGCCTTTCGCAGAAGATCCCCTGCTTCTTAAAAGGCATGTTGAAAAAGAGAAGTAATAAAGGATTTGCTAAGATAAGATGTGATGGCTTAAAGGGGCAGATATTACAGCCTAGCTGTAAACCACAACACAATATGCAAACCACCTTTTTCTGCAAACGCAGAAGAACAAATGAGATCATAAGAGAAAAAGATGGGTGTGTGGTCAGCGCCCTTAACTTCCATCAAAATTCCCAACAAACATATTTTCATTGGGGTCCACCTGGGAACCAAATTCACTTAACATGAATCCCTGCCTCAAGAGGGATTTAAACACACGACCACTGTGTTGGCATACAGGCAAGCTAGCCAATGCCCCACATGACTCCACTCACCAACTGCTGATACATACAATAAGATGTTTCTGAGGTATCTTTCAAATCCGTTTTTGTGTTGTTTTGCCCGCTCTTTTCAACTCAAATGAACAAAAGCTCTCAAACCATGCAGGGCAAGTCATTGTATCCTCACTATTGGATGCAACAGGCAATGTCCTTACCATGCTTTTTTTTAACTTAATTCTCTAGTATCTTTTTCAACAATTAAAAAAAAAAAAAAATTTTCTATTAGCTGGCTGAAAATTACTTATTACTTTTGTAGACCTCCACAAGTCTTATGAGTCATGTGACAAATTTTTTTTACTGAGAATAATGATGAGAAGAATACAAAACAAGATTAAACCAAAAAGTAGTGAAGAACAATGTGTATTTGTGGAAGGAAAAGGTATAAACAATGACCAGTACATCCTCAGAACTCTTTCAGAAAGAGCTATAAAGTAAAACAACGATCTTTACTTTTGTTTCATTGACTATAAGAAAGCATTTGATTGTGTGAAACATGAAGAAAGAATCAATCTATTGGAAAAGTTAAACATTGATGGGAAAGATTTACAAATTATAAGGAACATGTATTGGCAGCAAACAGCAGCTATAAGAATTAATAAGCAGTTGGGAACATCACCTGATTTTTGTGTGTTGCTTTATACAGTGAACATAAAATGAAATCTATCATAGATAAGCCAGGAATTTTCGTTGGTGGGCATAACATAAACAACCTACATTATGCTGATGACACTGTCTTGACATCGACAAGACAGAAAGAACTATAGGAATTGACAGATGCGGTGGTGGTGATAGAAAGTGATAAAATGGGCCTCAGTTTGAATACTGGGAAGACAGAAATAATGGTGATTTTCAAGAAAAGAATATAGAGCCTAAAAGTACGATAAAAATCAAAGGCATTATTTTAGGACGTACAGAAATTCAAGTATCTACGCACAAGGATAACATCCGATGGAAGATATGTCATAGAGATGAGGACACGCCGAAACTGCATTTTACAAAATAAAGAAAATTGTATGCAATAAATTCAAGTCATTGGAGGTTAGGGAAAGAATTCTTACATGCTATATAGAGCCAGTTTTAACATACAGCTGTGAAACTTGGACAATTAATAAACAACCTGAACAATATCTTGAGGACGCAGAGATGTGGTTTTACAGAAGAATCCGTAGAATTTGATGTTTTGAAAGAGGCAAATGCTCGAAGACAACTTATCAAAAACATCAGAAAGATAGTCATCATTTTTTTAGTCATGTTATGAGAAGTGGGAAAATTAAACATGTTGTGACAACTGGAAAGATCTGGGGAAAGAGTGCTAGAGGAAGACAGGGGAGAAGATTCTTAAAGTCATTTGTCATTGCATGGAAGGGTGTCAATACATGAACTGATACATGTAGTCGCAGATTTTGGAGAGGCATGACTGCCCGCGCCAGCTGGCAAGGCACTTAATGATGATGAGACTTCTCCATAATTGTCAGGGGATGAGGTAGCCACACCGTACTGTTAGTCATCTCTTATGACATGCTTAGGCATGTCTCTAGTCAGTTGTATGTATTAATTAAAAGAAAATGAATACCTTTAGACCACATCTACACCAAAGGGCAATACAAGCTAGACTATAAAAATGGAACAATCACTAGCAATGCAAATCCAAACACCAAGTGCTTTAGCCAGACTGTTATTTAAAAAAAAAAACCTCACTCATTGGGTGATGTATTAGTTCAAGACTGTGCTGGTAGCCTTCAACTGCCAGAATATTTCTGGTAACAACTTAAGGCTGGGCGGACTTTGCAGCTCTTGGACAAGAATAAAAACTAAACTGCACTGAGATTTGAATCCAAGACCTTCAGACTGGCAGGCAAATGTCTAGCCACCGAGCCACCACAGCTACTTTAAATCTTGACCAAAGAGTAAATCTGTCAGTACCTGTAAAGCTCGACAGCCTCTATTTGTACTGGCCACCAAACATCCTTCAGTGGTCGCCATGGGAACATGGAAGAGAACCCCATCCAAGAGCAGAGGGCCAGCAACACCAACAGGGACCGGCATGTAACCAATGACATTCTCACAGCAAGCTCCGTCAACCTGATGATCCCAAGACATTTCCGTTAATAAATACAACAACCTGAAAAATACAACACACGATGAGAGCCGATTCAGCTGATATCTTCACAACTAAGCTAGGCTGCAGCGAATGTTCACTTTATTTATTTTGTCATTAAAAAGAAAAATACGTGCCATATGCACAATCAAGGTTGGCTATAGGGCACCACGTGTTCTTGGGGGAATATTATGAGTTAAGACCCCAATCTTCAAGGCGCGATTTTTAAACCACTGTCAAAACTCCACAAAAACAGCTTTTTTCAAACTTTTTACTGCAGGAGATGAACCCAGTACTTGACTGACTTTCTACCCCACCAGGACAGCACACAAGCGATAAACACAATGTGCCACCATGCGGGTGAGGATCACTGTGTAGAGGTCCCAGAAACCACATTCAGCCTTTAGGCCATATTTATGGCCAGGCTATATTGCAGCCCCTGGCAAGAGCCAGAGTAGGGCTTCAAAAAAAAAAACGAAAAAATACAAATAACCCCTAGTACTTGAGGATCATGAAACTATTTATAGCATTCACTAACCTCTAATCCGCAAGCAACTGTCATACTGGCAGTTTAAGCAATTCTTCCTTGTCTACCCTTTCAACTTAGGCACCATTTAAACCAGCTCTTTTCTTGCATATTTGCCACAAATGTTAATTTTTTTTAAACATCTTTCAGGGGTATACAATATTATTTTGAATGCTCAAAATGAATCTCCTAATAACTCTTTATTTATACCTTCTTTTCATTTTCCACAACATTTACATCAATATTATATATGTACACATGTCAAAGCAAGAAGTTATTCAACAGTAATCACCAAATACTGTTAATTTTCTCAATGCAATTTATCCTTTAGTATAGTCTTCTAGTACATTATTACTTATTTGCTTTTACAAAACATTTCTTACTGTTGATACTTCAACATAATGACAGATGACTTACATACTGGTAATCACCATTCACAAAAGGCAGACAGGCGCTTACATATTTGTAAACATAATTCATAAAAGGTAGATACAGTCGAGGCTGGATAAGTAGAAGTCGCAGGGACCTAAGAAAATGCTTCCACTTATCAGGATTTCTACTTATCCAGACATCACACACAATAGAGAGAAAATTGCCGGGGCTAAGCTGGTCATGCCACCTTCCCAAAATTTGACGTATCCGAGTTCGACTTAAGTGGACTTGACTGTACTTACATATTTGTAATCATAATTCATGAAAGGTAGAAACTTATATATTTGCATTTGTAATCATAATTCTTGAAAGGTAGACTTACATAATTGTATAATCATAATTCATGAAAGGTAGACTTACATATTTGTAATCATAATTCATGAAAGGTAGAGAATCCAAAGCATTCTTTGATGGCAATTCTTCAGCCAGTATTTGTCGTCTAGTGGATAAGAGGATAGAAAAATATGCATACATTACTAGCTAATTACACCTTTAAACTAGAAAAATATCCAATCTTTACTATTACACTGACAAAACAGCCACACACTGTCTTGTGTATACAACAGGTAGAAACACTCACTAATTTTTAACCTTTAGTGTACATGTATATACTGTGTCTTGAATTTGCTTGACCAGTAATGACAAGAGGACCACACTAGCGTAGCCGACAGGAAACTTGCCTTCAAAACTGGGCAGTTTCCAGGTTTCACCCAGCCTCCAGGTAATGTTATGGGTACCAGAGTTAACACTCTGGGGTAAATAGAGAAATGTCGCTGTAGCTACAGATTTGCGTGCGGACGACAACACAGGAGGACAGTTTTTTGTCAGATGTCAGTACTGGTGGCAGAGCACTTATGGTTTATAACCATGTGCAATGACGCTGGTTCACATCTTTTGACTTTACCTTTTGTACTGACAACTGCCTCACAAGAATGGATACTACCACCTGGAAAAATAATCTATCACCTGGTGAATACCAAATCTATCACCTGTTGTTTACACAACCTAGCTGTGAACCACAACCTAACATGCCAAGCCTTTTAATGGACCAAAGCAGGAATATAAATGCTTAAAAATGTCATTCTATGAGTACATGTAAGCTCAAAGTGGTCTAATATGTAGAGAACATTGTAAATTCTGCAGTAAGTTGTGAATACAACAGTACAAATAAAAACTGAAAAAAAAGACACACAGGGCTACAGTCCTACCTGATGGCTACTCCTCTGGTGTGATTGGCAAGCATACTCTCCAGCTTGTACGCAGGTATATGCTTAGAAATGACAAGCATCTTCACTTCTTCATCCGATAGTGCCTGGGGGCCAATCTGAGGAAAGCATTTGTAACTATTTGGTCATGGCTGAGAAGGAAGAATGTCTGAGGGAAGTACAAAGAAAACCAGAAAGAAGAAAAATGAGAAAGCAGAAAACCGGGAGAGGATGCAATGCTTTTAATGATCTCTCATTGCAACTTTACAATAATCTTCAGAGCACACCCACTGTCATAAAGGTTTATACCCCCCCCCCCTTTTCCAAAAAAATACATCTGGCATTCCCTTTTCATTACAGTTCCATAAGATTAAACTGCATAACTCTACCACATTCGTTTTACATTTGTATCTATCTTACTGTCTTGATGTAAGTTAGTCAACAGATCATCACTACTGCACACCGAACCATTCAGTCCAGAAATGCTTGGGTCCCTTAGTCAACCCTGAAGCTTGTCGCAGCTGACAATACCATTTCTGTGTTGGCGTATTCTTCTTCTGTGGCTGTCTGCATATTGCTCTTGTTCAGCCACACCCTGTTTAACATGATGTTCTTGCAGTCCTCACATGTTGGCTGACTCAGTCATCACATGGTTCTTCCAAATGTGTTACCTCTTGAAAAGTACTCAGTATATCAGCCTGGTCTGCAGCTCTTCTGCCCCCTTTGGTAATATTATCCGCAAGCCTATCAACCTGCTCATTTCCCTGTACAGCCACATGCGCTGGCATGAAAATGAAACCGATCTTCGCAAGCCATGACTGCCTTAGAGACACCAACCACGGTCTTTGTACCTAACCCATCCCTATCTCCCTGAGTATACTTATTAGGTATAATAGTACTCAGTGCCATAATATTGTTCCCTTACAGCAGGGCTATTCAACTACCCCAATTTTGAAAATGGGGATCATCATGGACCAGAGCCCCAGCAGAGAAAGACCACTAATACAACTGACAATGATCTGGGGGTCACTTGCTAGGCCTCAGCAGGCCAGATATCGTAGGTGGCCAGCTGAATAGCCCTGCCTCAGAGTAATATCTTTTCTTTGTGATGTGTTCTATGGTCCTGCAGCTGCTGGCTGGTGAAAGCTTGTCAGCATAAAGCCCTTTGGTAATTATACTTGTGCTGACCAATAATCCTTCAAACCGTTCTAACCCTTGAAAGAAAGAGAACAATGTGAAAGAGTGAACAGACCATTACAGCCTAGAGAGAATAGTGCAGCCACCAATGACCAGGGACTATGGCTGACACTGTCCACTCAGAGGCAAGGCAGGATAGACATACAGACAAGCAAACTGCTACCACTATTACTGGAAATCCTCACTAGCTTCTGAAGATGGAGCATCAATATCTGTATTTAACCGTATGGGTTTAAGAGCCCCATTGTGGAGGAAAATAAAGACCCACTGCCTTCCCAACAAGCATATTGTAAAAGTAGACTAATTGGGGGTTTCCCTCGAAGTCGGAGAGCATCTACCTGAGAGGCAAGGAACAAGCAGTCTGCATACGCAACACTCAGATTCTGGAACAAGTCTAAAGTTTCTGTAAAACAGATGTGAATGCAACACTCAGGTTGTGGAAAAAGTCAAAATGCAGAGGTGGATGAACAACCAGAACTTTCCGCCGGAGTTTACTGCCGGTAAACACAAAGACGATGAAGACTGCCTGTGTTTACAACACTTTTGCAGTGTAAGGGGGTGGGGGCGTTGGTTTGTGCAGGGTGCTCGCATGTTTTTTTCTTTCTGTAAGCATGAGAATTCAGGGTAGTCTTCACGTACTGTGCAGAATAATAGGATTTTTATTTTGGACCCTGATTAAAAAGAAAAAAAAAAAAAAAAAAACCATAAAACCAAAAGAAATGTTCATGCTTTGTTACAACAGCAAGCACTTACGTCTGAGTTCATAATGGACAGACACTCATCAACTGGTCGTGGGGCCTTGTCGGACAGATCTGGTTCATATAAGAAATGTGGAGCCTGGATGTCATCTTCTTTCTGGTCAAGCCTGGTGATGTCTGGGTCTGTCTGTGTCTCCTTATGACTGCCTGATGGCTCATTGTCTTTCCTGGTCTCTTCCTCAGAGCTGGTCTCATCTGAATCCTGGGAGCCCAAGAAAAATGCAGGTTTGACCTCTGGCAGCTTCTCCACAGCAGGTAGTATTAGACCATTGCCTGCAGAAACAAATGAAGAGGGCTACACCATTGTGGAAACCATTAGAGCTGCTTAAACTCAGTGATGGAAACCATTAGAGCTGGTTAAACTCAGTGATGGAAACCATTACAGCTGATTAAACTCAGTGATGGAAACCATTACAGCTGGTTAAACTCAGTGATGGAAACCATTACAGCTGGCTAAACTCAGTGATAGAAACCATTACAGCTGCTTAAACTCAGTGATGGAAACCATTACAGCTGATTAAACTCAGTGATGGAAACCATTACAGCTGATTAAACTCAGTGATGGAAACCATTACAGCTGGCTAAACTCAGTGATAGAAACCATTAGAGCTGCTTAAACTCAGTGATGGAAACCATTAGAGCTGGTTAAACTCAGTGATGGAAACCATTAGAGCTGGTTAAACTCAGTGATGGAAACCATTACAGCTGGTTAAACTCAGTGATGGAAACCATTACAGCTGGTTAAACTCAGTGATGGAAACCATTACAGCTGGTTAAACTCAGTGATGGAAACCATTACAGCTGGTTAAACTCAGTGATGGAAACCATTACAGCCAGTTAACTCAGTCATGGAAACCATTTAAAAGGTAAAGATGCCTTTTCACGTCTTAGGTGCATCCGGCATTAGGGAAAAGCACCAATATTTTTACAGACCAATCGAACTTGGTGGGTAATGTGGTCAGCATTACGCCGGCCATCTTTACTTCCCCAGAACATACATCCTGGTACCCACTTTAGGCTGGGTCGACCTGTGCCGACCCGCACCTTGATAAAAATTCATGCAGCCAGCAGTGGGTTTCGATAGCCGTATGTTGGAATCACGAGTCGGACTCCCAATGGACGCCGCCTATGGAAACCATTACAGCTGGTTAACTCAGTATCACTTTACTCACTGATTGCTAAACATTGTTTACCAATAGTTAATAGTTGTTCAGATCCAGAGGTTAAAATAGCCACAATCAGGGATCAAAAGAATCAAAGTAACATTTGGGTTAACAAGTTTATTATAACAACTATTTGAGGTAAAATGTGTTAGAAAAGGCAGATTGTGTCAGGAGCAGTAACCAGTCAACACATGATTAACTGACAGAGTTAATGAGTTCAGTAATTATTACACTGGCCTCGGTTAAAAAAACTTCACAGCTGGCTCTGATGATGCAAAAGTATGTGCTGGTGTGTGATTTATGTCAAACACACACGACTGAAGGAGCCATAGCAACGTAGTGGCTAGCAACTGATTTAACTTGGGCTCCCAGGCTGACCTGTCTAAAATTAAATCCAGGGAAAGTGCTGGAAAGCGAAGTGGCAGATATGACACTGATCATATCAGCCTTGGAGCAATGACTGACCTATTGAAAAAGGCAACATTCCCAAACCTGACAATAAGTTCCACTGCCCCATTTTTGTGGACGGGTGAACTGACCCACTGCACCATTTTGGTGGACGGGTGAATTGAACCACTGACCCATTTTGATGGACGGGTGAACTGACCCACTGCACCATTTTGGTGGACGGGTGAACCGACCCACTGACCCATTTTGATGGACGGGTGAACCGACCCACTGACCCATTTTGGTGGACAGGTGAACCGACCCACTGCCCCATTTTGGTGGATGGGTGAACCGACCCACTGACCCATTTTGGTTAAATTATATCAGATGTGCTGAGCCGAAAGGCACAGATACTGCAGCTTAGCTGCAAACCACAATACATATGTGCCAGTTACCCTTTTAAGGGCTAATGAAAAGAAGAAGAAACCGGGCCGCTGCCCTAGATACTTACAGTGTTTAACTTCTTTTGCTGGCGGAGGGGATATGACCTGTGTACTGTTTGTGGACGAATGTGCAACTCCATTTTGTTTAGGTGCCTCAATCTTCAACAGTCTCTGCACATCCTGGTCCACCTTGTCATCAAAGAACACATACTTCACAGCCAGCGCCAAGGTCAGGATCAGCGTCAGTCCATAGTCTAACTTTGGTGCCAGAAATCTGAAAATCAAAACAAGTGACCTATGCATCTATATTTGTGTGTGTGTGTGTGCGCGCGCATTATAGTAAAATCCTGTCAACAAGAACTCACTTAAGATTTTAAAAAAATTTGGATCCCGCAGGGATAAAATATTCTTGTTGCATTTATTAGTCCCAATTAGCACACATTTTTTTAAAACACAAATTCTTGATTTTTCAGCCCCTTGAAGTTTTGGTTAATGAAGTTTTACAATTTACAACAAGAAATTTCCTTTTCCTGTTTGAAAAAAAAAAAAAAAAAAATTGGAAACCGAAGTTAAACAATAAAATACTTAACATTTTCCCCAGGCACACATATAACTTCCCTGTGTCATGCTTTGCATATGTAAGTGATGTCTTTGTGTGTGGAAATTCTGTTTTAATATTCTCCTGCATTTTCCCGCCAAGCAATAGCGAACCTCCATATCTAACACTGTGATGATGCCAAGATTGCCAGCCTCGGCATTTAATTAATACTGAAGCAAAAACAGATATAGCGTTTTGGTCACAGTCTATCTACAAGTTTGCAGATTTATCTTTGATCTCCTCTTATGTTGCTATCGACACATAAAGCACTCATACGTTATCTTTATTGCTGCCAGTCTGCCCATGATATCCCGTCACTTTAGACTTTCATTAAGAATTTCAATGTCCATCTCCAGTCTCCTACGACTCTTACATCTGCTGTCCATAGGAAAACTGTCCTTGCCATAGTGCCATAAGGCACTCTGCAAACATACCCAAGCCGTTTATTTATATCTTTCTTCTTTGATAACGTTTGCACAAAAAAATTTTCTTCCTAAGTTCTTCATCTGTTATCTTGTTTCGCCACAACACTTATCGAATTCTCCAGTTTGTGGGTAATTCCTGATGTTATTTTGCACCAGTTACCATTGTTTATTCGTATTCCTAAAATATTACTCTTGTATAACCTGAGCTTTGTCTTCGAACTAAGTCCCTTAGCGTTGTCTTCGAACTAAGTCCCTTAGCGTTGTCTTCGAACTAAGCCCCTTAGCGTTGTCTTCGAACTAAGACCTTTTGACTTCTGTATACTGTTAAACATGGCAAATGCTTGGTTTGCTGTTAATTCTTGATGTTGCATCCTTTTCAGAATCATCATCTAGAGTAGCTTTAACACTGAGGTACACAAATATTTCAACTCTGCACAAAGATTAACCTTCTCTAACTGAACACATCTGTCCTTGGCAAGGAACCAACAATCTGCACACAAATAAGCCAGATCTGTAAAATGGATGTGCCCACACAACACAGGTTTTGGAACAAGATTAAAGTGGAGTTTAAAGTGATACATGCCAAGAAGAAGTATCTGGCAACTTACCTTGTGATATAAAACTGCCAAAGAGGATACTCCGGGTGTATTCTCTCATCTCCTACAATTTTTGACGAAAAGGCTTGTCCCAGATGTGACATCGGCATCTGCTGCAAAGCGACTGTGTGCATGCACCAGAACTAAGCCGATAGACTGAAAATCAAAACAATGGAAAAATAGTTCTAAAGATGAATCGACCTCCAGGTAATTTTTAAAGCATTTCAAAACTATTTTTTAACAAAGATGCACAAAGGGTAACAATGTGAACAAATATGCATGATTGGTTATTACATTACCCAATCCATTTGTTGCATTAAATCTGTATCTGTATGGCTTAATATTATTAACATTTGCTGGGCGTATCCATATTTGAAATGAACTATATTCATAAGCAATTCACTTCTAATTTAAAGGCATGAAGATCAACATAGTGTATACGTTTTATCCCATATGGCTTGGTCTCTCTCCCATAATAGCTGTTTTCCTGTAGAGGGTATCATCACACAAAGCATGGCATTCCACAGCTCCAGCTACAAACCCCAATAATCTTTAAAACATCTGATCTTGCAAACAGAACCACGAAGTTCAAAATTAAATTCACAAATGTCAGAGAACAAGGCAAACAACCCGAATACCCCTAGAGCCAAAATAATCCACTAACCACTACTGCTTACAACTGAAAACTTTCCTCCAAAGCCGGAGAACATCTGCCTGAGAAGCAAGGAACCAACTGTCCACACACAAATAAGCAGATCTGTAAAATACAATTCTGGAACAAGACTACAGTCCAGAAGCAGATGAACAACAAGAACTTTCTGCCAGAGTTTACATCCAGTGAACGCTAAGAGAAAGAAGATCAAGAAGATTGAATCAATGCATTATGGCATGAGGTGCCCATTTACTTTTCTCACCACTTTCTTGGAATTAATATTAACAAGGTTTTACTACACATATACAAATGTGGATTACCATAATAATTTTCACTCGCTGTGTTACAGGGTTTGTCTTTTTCTCTTCCTCCTCCTTCTGCAACACTTTGGCCAGTTGCTGAAGATGATGCGGTCTGCCCTGGTTACGATCACGAGATACCTGTATTTAAAATGAATACACAGCAATCAAGGCAAAGGTTAAGTGTTTTAGAAAGTAGTTTCAGAAGTAGTATAGCCTTACAGCCTTTGGAATTTGTGTTTGTTATCAATTAGCCAGTGAGCTCTTATGTGGGAGACCCTGATTTGATCCTCTTGTCAATTTTACCACACACAGGAAATCAATCAATGTTTTTAGTATTATAAGTTAACTGCTGAATTCATGAACAGAATACTATCCAATGTGAGTTCTGGGGTCAAACTTGGTTACAGTGCTAACTCTTCTGGATCTCCTCTTACATTATGCAAGGAGGGTTACACTGCTAACTCTCCTTGATCTCCCCTTCCATTATGCAAGGAGGGTTACACTGCTAACTCTTCTTGATCTCCCCTTACATCATGCAAGACAGGTTAAAGTGCTAACTCTCCTTGATTTTCCCTTACATCATGCAAGGAAGGTTACAGAGCTAACTCTCCTTGATCTCCCCTTACATCATACAAGGAAGGTTACATGCTAACTCTCCTTGATCTCCCCTTACATCATACAAGGAAGGTTACATGCTAACTCTTCTTGATCTCCCCTTACATCATGCAAGACAGGTTAAAGTGCTAACTCTTCTTGATCTCCCCTTACATCATGCAAGGAAGGTTACAGAGCTAACTCTCCTTGATCTCCCCTTACATCATGCAAGGAAGGTTACAGAGCTAACTCTCCTTGATCTCCCCTTACATCATGCAAGGAAGGTTACAGAGCTAACTCTCATTGATCTCCCCCTTACATCATGCAAGGAAGGTTACATGCTAACTCTCCTTGATCTCCCCTTACATCATGCAAGGAAGGTTACATGCTAACTCTTCTTGAGCTAACTAAAATATTATCAAGGAAGGTTACAGTGTTAGTACTCTCTGCTTCAGTGCTGGCACCGCTAACAGGGAGATGAGACATGCAGTCACAATAAACTAAGCATAAGAACTATGTCCTACAAGAAAGCTGCTGATAATACAACTGTAACCAGCATGAATGGAGCAGTGATAAACAAACAGGTCGCTGACACAGTGGGCAGCAGGCAAACAACTAGGCCACTCTCTCCAGACAGGTTACAATGTAGTATCGTGACACTTGTGTACTAACGTCAACCAGTGCTAGCTGTTGAAATCCCACCACAGAACAACACACAATGATGTGCTTTCAGATGTTGGAATGGAGACCTCATCAGCGCACCCCATTACTGTCTTCCCCCAAGTGGACTCTGGGATCTATTTGGGGAAAGGGGAGCAGGTCCACTGCCCCCTAACAAGCATACCGTAAAAGGTGACCAATAAGGGTTTAGCATAAATTGGATTGTTGGGTCAAAAGGCGCAGACATCGTAGCCTAGCCGTAAAATACAAAACAATGTACATACCCTCCTATTAAGAGTGAATGCAGTAGGAAATGTCTACCTGGCAACTTGCAACTGCAGAAGACTAAACTTGGCCAAGCCATTTATGGCTGCATTATTTAGTTCAGACATTCTGTGGTACACTGACAGAATACAAACCCACTAATGCAGAAGTATGACTTTTTGAAAGGTGTCTCACTGGCCTTAGCCCTCAATCAGACAATAAGTAAGGCAGAATAGTGTATCAAACAGTCTAAATGGTCTCTGTACAGCAAAGAAGGAAAGGAAAGAAAAAATCTGTAGATACAATGGAACATTTTAACCAAACTCGATGAGAATCACAAGCCAATCAACAACCTGGATAGTCAGTACAATGGAAATGCAGAAATAATGGACAGGAACTGCAGAATAAAACACAAAGAAAATAGAAAAAGGAAGGGAACAATTATATAAACAAGAAAGTAAAATAAATGAAACAAAATTAGACAAAGTATGCTGACAACTAACTAAACCTCCTTTTCTCGATAATTCTTCCTATGCTATCAAATAACCACATCTACACAAAAAGCTGATGGAATGGCAAGTTTATCCTGCTATCATGGTCTACTCATCTACTCAGCTGGGCTGAATTATGTTGGCACTGAGCCACCTCTCAATCAGCCAATAGACTACCCTCTCTACATGGACAAATAGGTATTTGTCCAATATTCATTTATACATTTCAATAAAGAAATCTGTCAGGAATGGGTCAGACTTCAATGTCAGAGCCTACTAGCAGCATCATGCTGACAAAACAAAGCTGGTGTGGGGTGATACATTGCTCTGATAAGGGAGGTCACAAACATGTAGGTGATTACTTAAGCTCAGAAGTGGACTAAAGTTCTTTCACTTGTGAATCAGTCAAGAAGCTCCACTACAGTTTAACAATTACCACTTAGAATCAGCTAAAATTACATGCAACTTTCACCCAGTGAAAACTATCTGCAACATTGACAGCAGCTTGTGTGTGATCAGTAACTGTTTAGTGTAATTCAATGCTTAAACTGCTCCATTTTTAACTCATTACAATATTTATGAAGGTTCCCGGACAAGTATTATGACAGCCCTTATTGTCATATGATCTGCATAATTTCTTTTTTTAAAACAAAGTAAGACAAGGTAAATGGAATAAACACCTTCAACTGCTATCAACTACCACATTTTATGCTGGTGCAGGACAAAGGGATCACAAATATGAGGATTTAGTGTCTCGTGGTCAGTACAGTTGCTGCAACCTGCACAGGTTAGGTTGTTTATTGTTGCCCCTGACAGAAACAATTTTCCAGCCCTTTTCTGGGGATTCACCATGGATAAGAGGCCAGAGCTCTAAACACCTGACTGGCCACTCCCCAAAACAATCAATGTTTTCAATCTATACTGTGACATGATGAATCTATATTGTGACATGATGAATCTATATTGTGACATGATGCATCTATATTGTGACATGATGAATCTATATTGTAACATGATGCAACTATTTTGTGACATGATGAATCTATATTGTAACATGATGCAACTATTTTGTGACATGATGAATCTATATTGTAACATGATGCATCTATATTGTGACATGATGCATCTATATTGTAACATGATGAATCTATATTGTAACATGATGCATCTATATTGTGACATGATGAATCTATATTGTGACATGATGCATCTATATTGTAACACGATGAATCTATATTGTAACATGATGCATCTATATTGTGACACGATAAATCTATATTGTAACATGATGCAACTATATTGTGACATGATGAATCTATATTGTAACATGATGCAACTATATTGTGACACAGTGAATCTATATTGTAACATGATGCATCTATATTGTGACATGATGCATCTATATTGTAACATGATGAATCTATATTGTAACATGATGCATCTATATTGTGACATGATGAATCTATATTGTGACATGATGCATCTATATTGTAACACGATGAATCTATATTGTAACATGATGCATCTATATTGTGACACGATAAATCTATATTGTAACATGATGCAACTATATTGTGACATGATGAATCTATATTGTAACATGATGCAACTATATTGTGACACAGTGAATCTATATTGTGACACGGTGCAGTATATCATAAGCAACATGATTCCTTCAAATATTTCAGATCTAAAATCTTCAAGCTTGACAAATTACAAATACCCAGAATCTTTTTTAATTAATTCATTTTGGTTTATGTGGTCTGTCAACCAAGAGAGTTCCAACCATAAATGTACATTATAAACAATACTTTAATTATATGAAATATATGATTACTATAATTATAACAAACAATATGAAAAATTGACTTAGAGATTAGTGACTGCATTTAATTGTATTGCCCTGAGGGACTTTTTTTGGGTGGAGGGAGGTGGAAGATAGACCCACTGCCTCTCTAACAAGCATACCGTAAAAGATGACTAATCGGGGATTTCCCCTCCTAAGTAGGAGTGCATCTGCTTGAGAGGCGAAAAATCAACTGTCTGAATACAAGTCAGGGTTGCAAAATGGATGTGCAAGGAAAATTCAAGTTCTGGTAACAAGAATGAAGTCCAGAAGTGGACAAACAACCAGAACTTTCTGACAGTCTACTACCGATGAACCCTAAGAAGAAAAGAGTCGCACTGTGGCAGAGACTGGGAGCTCACCACAATATGTTCCCAAAGACAGCAGTGGGGGCACCGTGGCCAACCTTCGCTGTCGGGTTACTCTACATGAGGCTGTGTGTTAAACGAAGAGGTAAGACCATTTGTGTTTAAATGGCAAATTAAATACAAGTTAGGCCATTGCTTCAGTCACTATCATGCTGAGTATAATATTTAGAACACTTCATAATCAAGTTATGATGGTCACAAAAGTTATAAAAAGACCAGAAAAAGAGAAGCGCACTTAAACACTAATTTGATTTTCTCCTATGCGCATCCAAATGTCCTGCAAAAAAATCGACGACAACAAAATGACGAAAAGCCTAGTTAAAAAAGAAATGAGATTCAAAACAGCTGCAAATTTTAACTTGAAAAAAAAAAAAAATACTGAAAGGCAACAAAATAAAATTCAAAAAATATTTATGGGTAATAATGAAGCAGTTTTATGTTTGCCACTGCACCTGGCAATCAATAAGGACCAATGAGTCATAGAGTATATAAGTGATAAAATTTGTGTTGACACAACATACTCAAAAAGCATTTTAAATTATGGCATTGGACCAGCAAAAACACACACAAAAAACATCTGAGGACATGCAAATTTCTTCTGGTACCATATGAATGTTAAGTCATGGACCATTTTGCACTCAGTGTAGAAGACTTGCCAGTGTCTTATGGTTTAGGGATTATAAAAAGTAGTTTCTTAATTCTGACATACTGGATTCAATTCAGATCCATGAAGTTTGGCAGCAGATAATTCTGTGTTGATTTTGACAGTGGTGTGAGCATCAATCATTTAGAAGGCTATGGCAAACTACTACTAAATGCAAAAGTGCCTGAAAAAATTACAAACAGCCAATAGATGCAAAAGCTGAACATCTAAACTTGAATGTTGCAGAAATGTTCTTAGGATACCAAGAAACAAAAAGAACATGTGAACGGTGAGGAGACCTGGTCCGTAAACAACATCAAGACAATAAAGAGGAAACACCTAACCCCAGGATTGTTTGAATAAACAATAATGGAAGATCAAATTCCTAGAAGAAAAGACAGGTCAAAGGTGGACACAGGATATTGGAGATACCTTGAAATATATGAATTAGAGCAACTGGCAAGGCACTGAGAGGCTTTCATTAGGCTGATAAACGAGCAAAGATTCTGCAAACGACCTAGGTGAGACTTCATTGTGTTCACCACCTGTAAACTCCAACAGAAAATTCTGTTGTTTGGACTTTAGTATTGTTCCAGAACTTGATTTTTGTGTAAATATCTTTTTTTTGTATGCAGATCACAGATTCCTCGCCTCTGGCAGATGCACACCATCTTTGAAAAAAATACCGATCTCATTTCTCATGATATGCTTGTGTGTATGTGTGTGGAGGGCCGGGAGCAGTGGGTCTATATGCCCCCCCCCCCCCTTTCAAGAAAAGGAAGACAGTAAATAAAATCGAGGCACACAAATCATCTTTTGAATATCACCTGAACACTAATAAAGTTCAAACTAACTGATAAAAAGTCCTACCTCAAGTACAAGTGACAAGCAGGCTGGGTAGAAAGTCATGAAGGCCAGGTAGTTGGCAATCACGGACAAACATCCAAAGCAGCACATGGTCTCTAGCTGTCTCACACCTGCAAGTAAGAAACATACAGCTTCAGTTCCCTGTATAAAATTATGCACCAGACAATAATGAAGTCACTCTAGAGTCTTCTCTCTCAAAGACAATTGTCAGCCAAAAAAAAAAAAAAAAGAAACTTTTGTTGTGTTACACAATATATATGGGATATTCCTAGATTCTGACTAATTAAAAAATTCCCAATAGCTATGCGTGTGGGTACAGGATAGTGGATGAGCAGGACAGAGGACAAAATAGCAAGACAGCTAGGCTGTGATATCTATGCGTTTCAGCCCAACACATCTGATTTAAAGCAAACCCTATTTAGTTGTCTTTTGCAAAATATTTGTTTGGGCTGTGTGGGGTAGGTCCATTCCATTCTCCCTCTACCCTTAAAAAAAGGCCACTAAGAATGTATTATAATTATTACTTTTTACATGTGAGAAATGGACACAGAAAATCAGTGAAAGAGCTGTTTGGTGTGTGTACAGTCTTTCACTGTTCCACAGAACATGCCAGCACACAAACTGATATATTCTGTTGTAGATAGCAATCAGCCAGGCACATGATAAAGTCCAGATTGGCTGATAATAAAGCAGGCACCTATGTATGAGAAATACTGCAGAAGAAAACAAACAGAATAGCGAGTAACTTGTGTTACTATGCCCAAAACTGAAAAATAAGCATTTAACTAGAACAATAACAAATAAATGATCATTTACAAATGAAGACATCTAATAACACAACACTAAATATTTTCATTCTGTTTTGCAAAGATAAAATTATTGTCAATAATTACCAGAAAGTGTGCCTACTCCAATGGCCAAAGTCTCCACAAGTGCATCCAAAGTCATGGCAGGTCCAATGATAGCCATACCTCTCCCAATGTTCTTCTGAAGCTCATCTTGGCTAGCAGCCGTCAGAGAGAACCGAGCCAGGGCACTGGCTTTGGAAAGGTCAACAAGGAGCAGAAAAAATGGCAGAGCTTCACTGCAGAAAACAGAGACATACACATTTCACTCCTTCTGTATATATATGGGTAGCTTGATATACAAAAGTGAATCAACGACAGTTGGTAGATTAGTGACAAATTATCAGAAAGCTGCGAAGATGTTGTTTTATAGACAAATGATGAGAATGCCTTGGACAGATAAAAAGAGTAATATGGATGTCTTGAAAGAAACTGACTCAGGAAGAGAACTAGATTGCCCACAACCAGAAAGAGACTACATTCTTTGGTCATGTGATGAGAATGAGAAAACTGAAGTACATCATGACAATAGGAAAGCTGGAGAGGAGGCAAGGCAGATGGGCACTGAGAGAAAAGAAACTGGACAGTCTGACATGGCATGGAGGATCATCTGTGTCAGAGTTGACTGAAAGTACATGAGACAGAAGGTTGTGGATAGACATGACTACAAATGCCACAACCTTCTGTCTCGTGAACTTTCAGTCAACTCTGACACAGATGATCCTCCATGCCATGTCAGACTGTCCAGTTTCTTTTCTCTCTTATATATATATATATAAGTTCTTTATTATTAAGACTTAAGGCAAAGAAAGTTGGGTAACTTTTTTCTTTAACTAAAACATTGCTAACTGTCTTAAAAGGTCTAAGGTCAACATAATTAACTTCAATGCTTCTTTATCTTTCTTCTAGACCCTGTTCTATCTTTGAGCATCAGGTGAGGCAGCTGGTATTTGCTACACAGATGTTGGTATTCACAGCCTTGAATATTTCACCAATCTATAGCTCGTGTGGGCAGCCTCTGGTTATGCTTTTGTTGTGTGTGTGCAATGTCACAGGGCTCTCTGTGATGCATTGTCCCATGTTGTCTTGACACATGTCAAAAGCATCTGATCTGTTGTCTCTTGATGTAATTAAGCGCTACTTCAGTCCCAGTTTATTCTATATGCCTTGGTCCCTCTACCCATAACGGCTGAGAGTGTCACAAAAAGTATGAATGCTGCAGCTCCAGCAGTGATCCCCTGGTATCTGCAAGAACTACACTCATGAACAGAACAATGCAGTCAGTGAGATGAGCCCAGGCCTTAAAAGAACAAGACAAAGTCTGCTACACCAAAATAAACCCTCCTAATTAGCATTCTAAAGAATTTTTTTAATTTAAATGTTTACTTACTTGAGGCCCTTCAGATCAAATCCTATTAAATTAGCTATTGCTATGCTTAAGATGAAGCTGGAAAATATAGTGAATACTCCAGCAAGACCTGTCAAAGACACACACAAAAGTTCCAATGAATAGATGATCAAAGATGAAAAATCTGATATATCGAAAGCTATTACCACTAAGCTACAAGTAAAGGAAGATCATATTTATAAACCATTTCTATTTTAAAATAATGGCCTACAGTAACAAAATGATGTTAGATCAAGAAAAGAGTATTAAAAAAAAAAAAAAAAACATGCTGGTCTTTTTTGACAAAACAGACAGAAAACAACAAAAAGACAGACTGTAATGAATGTGAATTGAAAAAAAAAATATTGACTAAAGATAAATTTGCACAAGATTATTGAAAAGGAAAATAGTCAATAATATGCAACAAGAAAACAATACACTCGAACAATGATTAAACATCTACAGTAAACCTCATTAACGTGAAATCCGAAAACTCCGAAAGTTTGTGTTTAAAAAAGCGTGTTAATGGGGGACCTAATATAAGTATTAGCTGGGATTGCATTTGTGTTCATGTTATCTGAGTGCTCGTCTTAAGAGAGTTCATATTATCGAGGTTTTACTGTATTACAGGGTTCATAGCCAAATTTACCAATTAATTTCAAGGCTTTTCAAGGTCTCCTTAGTTTTTTTTCAAGCTTGTCTCGGTGTGATACTGAAACAAGATTGTTGCCTTGTTCAAGGGTGTACCGAGCACACAATGTACTTCATTCATGCCACACATGTTGGTATACCAGCACATATATCATTCATCATGTAGCAGGTCCTTTGTCCTTTAAAAAAAAACTCGGTCTCTCGCCACTTATATCCTGTGCTCATCTTCGTGTTAGTCGGCCCCTGCGCTTGATATAGTGTTTGAAATTTTTTTAAAGACTTGGTGGAAGAGGGCAGCAAACTGAAGTCATGTCTGTTCTGGACCTGGTACCTGAAAGGGTAAAGGCGAGAGAAAGAGAGAGAGAGTCATACAGAGAGGGAGGAAGACACAGGCTGATGTAGACTGGGAGAGACAGTGTAAAGATGGATAGATGAAGGTAGAGGAAAAAAGGAAAAAGGAGTCTGGGAAAGGAGGAAAAAAATATGGCAACGAGAGAGGGAGGGATGGAGACATGATGAGGGAAAGTGGGGAAGTGACAGTGAAAGACAGAGAGGGAGACAAATACAGAAAGAGGGAATGCAGATACAGAGATGGGCAGATGAAGAGAGAAGGAAGAAGGGAAAGAAACAGGGATATGGAAGGAGGAAAATATGACAAAGAGAGTTGAAGGGAGGGAGACAGAGGTAGAGAGAACGGACAGGGAGAAAAGCAGATGCAGAGAGAGAGAGAGATATAGACATAAAGGAGAGAGAGACAAAGGGACAGCATAGAGAGGCAAGCAGACAGAGGGAGAGAACCAAAGAAAGAGAAAAAAAGGCAGAGCAGGAGAATGGGAGGGAGGTATACAAAGAGGAAGTGATCAAGGGAGGCAAACAGACATAAAGCGAGAGAGGGAGAGAGAGGTGGGTAAGGAAGGCAGAGACAAACACAGATTAAGAGAGAGGGGCAGGAAGGGAGACAAGATAGAGAGTAAAAAAAAATATGCAAGAATTGCTAACAAATATAACAATATATAAAAGAAAAAAAACCAGCCTCATGCTGAAACCACACCCACTCCCCCGACACAGTTTAAAGTGTACTGGACACAACCACTAGGAAAAGATGGTTATGGGGGCAACAAAACAAATGTAGAAGAACCATAAAAAATGGGGGGGGGGGGGGGGGGGGGGGTGAGATAGAGAGGAGAGGGTAAGGAAATCTAAAGAAAATGAGAAGACAGGATGGAGAGGAGACAAAGAAGAGATGGGACAGGAGGAAGAGCAAGAGAGAACAGAGTAAGGAAAGGAAGAGAGGAAGGATGGAGAGATAAATAAAGGAGAAGAGTGGAAGATCATAAGAAAGAGAAGGGGTGAGAGAAGAGAGGTGACATGGTTGGTGGGGGGGGGGGGGGGGGGGATGGCGATAAGAACACTCAGCGCCAAAAATAGAATTAGGTAATCTAAGTGAGGCCACTTTTCCGGTTCCTTCCCTCTCCCAATGTGAATGTGGCTGTGGTCCATAAACAACAGTGCTAACCACTACCACCCCGTGCTTGTCCTATCTGCGTGTGACAACAATAGTTCAATTTCTTACACTTAAGGCTGGTGACCTGAGAGCCAAGGTCATTTTATGAAGAAAAAAACAGTCAAGGGGATTCCAACCCACCACTGGTGGAAAACAGAGCAGGTTACCCACACACACACAAAATAGGTCAGGGCATCAGTGGACTAGAGAGAGAGAGAATTAAGTTTAAGAAAGAAAGTGGGAACTGAGACAGGGAGAGAAAGAAGGGAGAAAGAAATATGATAAGATAAAGGGAAAAAGGTAGCAGGAAGGGGTGCACCCCCTCACCTAGGTGTCATCAATGTGGGATGAGAAAAAAAAGGGGGGGGGGGGGAAGGCAAAATGTGTTTTTCAAAAGTTAGTTAGTTAGTTAGGGGGGGGGGGGCACATAGGGCAGAAGTCCTGGCAATGCATGTGTTTTCAATCTGTTGTAGGTCTTGGATTTTGAGTGGCCCATGTGTGAGCCTTCCCTGGGAGTCTACGTAGGGTTTCCCTTGGTCTTCCACGAGATCTTTTCCCATGAAATGTTCAAATGAGGGCTTGGTAAGAACGAATCATCATGCAGTTAGAGCCAGAAATCTGATTCTACAACAATCGGTGGTTTGCGATGACAGCTTGTCAGACCGTCGATCAACCGATATGCGCCGAGCTAGAGAAAAACACGTCCCGTCATCTTGACACAAACAAAAGTACACATATATTTAATATGTGTGTGAGGGAGGGAGAGTGGTGGACATGAAATGTTCTGCACTAGGCAACACATAACCTTCTAACCTTCTGGAGAGAATTGAAGGGGGGAGAGAGAGGATGAGAGGAGAGGGAGGGGGGGGGGGAGAGAGAAAGAGAGCGGCAAATACAAAGAGAAAGAGAGAGGAAGACAGTGACAGACAGGTAGAGAGTGAGGAACAGATAAGACAAAAAGTGAGGGGGCAGGAAGAGAGATGGACAGAGATTAATGCCTGCTAAGAAAATAAACACATCAAAAGAAAAAACCCACTATGACCCGCCCCCCCAACCCCCCCCCCCCCCCCCCCCCCCCCCCATAACACAACTTCCTGTGTACTTAGTTGCTGGGAAAAGAGTTATGGAGCAGCACATTTACTAAACATTTAAACAAGAAATAAAATAGGAAAAGGGGGTGGGGGGAAGACAGGAAATGAGAGAGTAAAAGGAAAGATAGAGAGAAAGAGAAGAAGATGAAGATCGGAGGGGAGGGTGAGGACAATGCAGGAGACGGGAAGGAAGGAGCAACAGGTAGAAGAGTGAAAGAAGACAGAGAAAAGAGAGAGTGGGGTGTGAGACAACAGAAGAGGGAATCTCGGGGAATTACAATACTGATCGCCAAACACACTGTAAAGATAAAACCAGGGCAAAAATAGAACTGGGAAATCCAGCTGACGTCACTTTGCTTAGTCCCACCACGCTGTCTGCATGTATTCATGTCTGCAACACAGCCCGCCCTTCCCTTTAACAAGCCATTTAGGCTGAAAATAGCCAATAATCAGCTGCAATCACACCTGAAACGACAGTAGCCAAAACTAGCCAAATGGCCCCAAAAAAAAGCCTACTGCTGAAAATCGCAGGATTTTCGGACGATCTTTTTGCGGCGGTCAAAATTCATGACTTCTTAAGGTCAGATTGTCCTTTTCAAGGCCAAATTCATGGCTCCTGGAAAGTCAATTTTCACGGTCAATTCAAGATTTCCTGGTCCACTACGAACCCTGGTATTATTAGTGTAACTGTAGAGAATGGCCGAGAAGCTAAAACACGAAACACTATTATTAAGGTTTACAACTTCGACTTAAAATACGTAAGGAGTCTTAGGATATTTTTGATTTTTTATAATACATCAGGCATTGCAAAAGAGCACATGGGTATATGTGGCAGATACAGAAACATAAGAGTGCTCTCAGCTCCTAAGATCTATCAAATCTAAGCGAAACATATGTGAATGGCCCTTAACTTCGGGTCTAAGCCACCAAATGTGTTTATTTACTTTAAAAAAAAAAAAACATTTGACCAGTACATACTAAATAAATCCTGCACCCAGAGCAAACATTTCCACTATACATTTAACCTTTAGTGGTAATGACATGGTGATGTAAGACATATTTTTCTTCTGGAATCCCTATGTTTTTTTTTTAAAGTTTCCTGGGCGACTGGGTAGAAACACATAGGGATTTTTTTTCAGACTAGACACTATGGTGATTAATACAAATGTTTAAAACATTTAATGTTAAGTTTCAGAGCAAAACCTAAAGATAAATGCACAAATATCATACAAAAATGATGTACCTAAAAGGTATTTTGATCCTAGTTTCCTCAAGTTCCTGAACTGCAGATAAATGTACATAACAGCAAGACACTGGGTCAGCGAGAGTATTATCATGTCTGAACTCTTCATCTCCTGAAACAACAAACACATGTTGTTTTCAAATATAGGTAATTTCAAAGAGGAAAAAGCAAAATAAAACATAATTTCTTACCAAATTAGTGCAACGGGAAAACAACTTTCTAGTGGTTACAAAGCATTTAGGAAGACAGGATATTAATGACATTTATCTAGTGAATATGCAAGTTGAGAAACACCACCAAGACCAGACTAGCTGGCTTCTCTGTTACAAGACATATAAAAGAGCAAAAGCAGTAAGTTGTTTTACAAAGTTGAGATCATATGTATCTCTGTTAAAAGATTGTTGTGAGCGGCTATTAAGGAGGGTTAGCATGAGACTGGCAGCCTCATTCTGAAGAAACCTTGTGTGGCAAAATCTAATCAATGATGAACAGGTCTCTTAGAAGCTTGATGTGAACTGGTTAAGGACATACGCTCCACTGGGAGATGGACAACAGAATGAGAAGAAGGGCCCATTAATGATATTAGCATCAACCCATAGTAGATATGACAGAAGGGAGTTATTGTTATGAAAATACTGTATAGAGTATTGTAATCATATATAATTACAGCACTGTAATCAAGATGATGATTTCTTTGGAGAATTAAATGTCTGCAAATCTACAATGAAGAAGTTACACAATGTTTATATGCAAACTTTAGGATATAACTTACCTCTTCATTTTTGCAAATGTAGTTCCAGCCACAGACCTTGCTGTTTGCAGCCCACAAACTCATGGACATCAATGAGATTGTGACGGTCACTGTGCCGATCAGCACCTCCCAGGGGTGGCTGGCACAGAACTGACCGTGGGCATTGAATAAATGGGACAGCATCTTGCCAGGAACTAGATGATACGGGACAATCTAAAAATAAAAAATATAGATTTATAAAATTCAATTTGTGTGATCTAAACTGAAAAATGAGCGAGACAGCTCACACAAACACTAAAGACTCATGCAAATATGTACTTTTAACTGTACACTATCTGATAAAAGATTATCTTCATGGTCAGTCAAATTACACTGTAAAATTTGCTATCTACTATTTAGATTCCTTTGGAGGGTGACATTGGTCCACATATAAATTAAGTGCAGGCAGGTGACCAAATGTTTCCATCTGCGGCCAGACTTGTCACATAAACTATGTCATGTTTGTGTAGTTTACCCCAGGCAGAAAACATCTGTCTGTTGCATTCTTGGTCTCCTCCTATCTCCACTGTTAAGAGTTCCTTCTTCTGTTAAAAGCACACTGCTGTAGCTTCTTTCTTAAACAATTTTCAGGCCAGAAAAAAAAAAACATTGTCCCTCTACAAATTTAAAGCAATTAATGTTGGTACCTATGGTATTTATGTCATCGCGTGTACATCTGCCTTTTCTAGTGACTTTGCTGGCTTTTGTAACATCAGATTAATAATAGATGATTATTTTTGGTCTTGTCTAGCCAAGCACATAATCATTTCAGTATATAATCACTCATGTAGATATACGTGCAACTGGCCAAAATTTAAATGCAGGAACTTTCATAGATTCATGATCATTACCAAACAAAAACAAACAAATGACAATGGATCATGTACTAAGTTTACTATTCAACTAAGTTTAATCTAGGGACAACATTTTCACAAAATGATCTTCACAGGCCAGAAGTCTGAGGCCCCAGCCTAGAAGGATCATTAAAACACAATATGGAGAGATAGAGAGGATGGCCCAGGATCGAATTGAGTGGCAACAGTTTGTCTCTGACTTATATGCCTCTGGGCGTGATGATGATTGACTGACAGATGCTCGTTCAGTTATAATTGAAAGATGTGCCAGTGAGACATGAAGATACTGTGGACAGACAACCTGGGAGGAAAAGGCTTCTGACTACAACAAATGAGACACATTGTAAGCAATCATCTTGAATGAAAGACTAGAAAACCATATCTGCCCATATGGCACATCAAGCCAGTCAGATATGCCCAAAGAGAGCTACTATTATTAGTATTATTAGTATCATACAAACAAACAGATGCATAACTGCAATAAAGTCTTTGCTAATGTGAAGAAATGATAGATACAAACAAAATGGAAGAAAGGGGAAATGAGTTCTGTCCCTGGGATAAACTATATTTAATGGTATTATTGCCATGTTAGTCAGCATCTGTGGCTTAGGTGTTGCAAACACGCTCCGTAATGCCAGGTTCGATCTCAGCTACGGGCCTTGCGCTGGTTTCGACAGTGGATATTGAGAAGCCAACCATCCAGAAAGCAATGGAAAACTACTGGATGTAAATTAGCCTAGGAAAAAAAACCACAACAGCCACACAAAAAATGCTGGGGTTGGTTCTGCTATGTCCTGTAAAGGCTCACAACTAACTAACTAAATGCCAAAATAGAGAAATTAAAAACCTATGTGGGCAAAGTATAGGACCCTCGACCTTGCCTTCAGCTGAATTGGGCACATAGGGCTAGACCTATATTTTAGACACCAATTGGCACTTGTTGGGTGATGTGGTCAACAACATGTTGGCCACCTTTATTTCCCAGGACTTTATCTGGTATACATTTGAGGCTGGGTCAACCTGGGAGCCAAGGCCATTTTTGAAAAAAGTCCAGGTCTATGCAGAATTGAACCCATGACCCGTGGATCCGCAGACAAACATCTAGCCACTATACTACTCTGGCTCCCACAATTTGAATATCACGCATCTAAACATTTATCTTCCTAATCTGACTTTTTAAAATCTAGGTATTGTGTTCACAAAATAATAATGTAGAAAAAAAAGTAGTAAAAGACCCTTATTCCAGCTTTCATGCTTAGTGGGCATATAGGGCCAGACCTATATTTTATAGACCAATCTGCGAGTGATGTGGTCAACATCGCGCCAGCCGCCTTTACTTAAAGGCGCCAGGTACCCACTTAAGGCTGGACCGAACTGGAAGCCAAGATCAATGTTTGGAAAGTTATGATCCTCGGATCCGCAGGCGAGCGTCTAGCCGAAGCCAGCATCTAGCCACTACACAACGATGATCCTTGAAAATAATAATAAAGTCTGCCTTTTTTTAACTTTAAAGACTGTCACCTGAAGCAATGAAATGTTTATGTTAACCCCAGCTTTTTGTGTACTCAATCTTGATAGTAATGTCATGATGGTGCTAAATGGGTTAACTTCCTATTACAAAGGCTTTTCAATACATTTTTTAATAATACGTTAGTTCTGTTAATAAATAAAGTGTTGTCACAAATTGAACCCATGCATCATAATACTTTTTCTTATATGTTGTGTAAATAAAATTGTTATTTCTCGATAATAGTTACATAATATTAATACTACTAATGCTAACACAGCGATGAAAAAATTCAAATAGCACATAAGTCGAAAGAGAAACAAATAAACCAAGTGTGAAGAGAAAGATATAAATGTCACACCAAACCTAATGAGAAACATAAAAATAATAAAGTCTGAAGAGAAAGATACAAATATCAGACCAAACCTAAAAAGAAACATAAATATAATAAAGTCTGAAGAGAAAGATACAAAATGTCACACCAAACCTAAAGAGAAACATAAATATCATAAAGTCTGAAGAGAAAGATATAAATCTCACACCAAACCTAAAGAGGAACATAAATATCATAAAGTCTGAAGAGAAAGATATAACTGTCAAACCAAACCTAAAGAGAAACATAAATATCCTAAAGTCTGAAGAGAAAGATATAAATGAAATGTCGGTACTCCTGTCAAATCCGGACGAAGACTAAAAAGCCTTGGACGACTTAGTCAGAGTTCTCTGCCTTGGCGCACTGCAAACAGTGATAGGAAAAGCCAACGAAACAAAGAAGACAGTCACGCCGACATCAGGGCTGCCAATGCTTGGTTGTTTCCCCCAGATCTGGGTTTTTTCGACGCTGCAGGACAACTCTGGTTTTTTTTTTGGGTGTGTTTTGTTTGTTGGTTTTTGCCGATTTGTATGCTTTAATGATCGATAAATTTGCGTGGTTAGGGGTAGGGGTTAGGGTTAAGGAGTAGGATTAGGATTAGGGTTAGCGGTAGGGTTAGGTTTAGCGTTAGATTTGACAATTTTGGCGCCGGAGTTCCCTATAATCGCGCACAGTCCCATACACACACAAACAATCGAGGGCCTCTGGATGCTGGTCAAACTTACATTTGGCCAACGATTGGGGGCACCAGCCGCACGCTATTGGCGTCATATTTGGCAGAGTTTCAGTGGGGCCACTCCCACAAACATCAGATTGTCGGCCAGTATTTCGAAATCCTACGTCAAAATTTTCACATCTAACCCTAACCCTAACTCTAAACCCTAACCCTACCCCTAACTCAAACCCAAACACTACGCATCCCTACACGCAACCGTATGATGACTACGCAACCCTTCACGATGCCTCACGCAACCGTACGCAGCCCTATACGCAACCGTATGATGATAGGTAAGTGTGTCGTTTGTTTCGTTGCTTTTCCGATCACTGTTTGCAGTGCGGCCAAGGGAGAGAACTCTGACTAAGTCGTCCAAGGCTTTTTTTCTTCGTCCGGATTTGACAGGAGAGCCGAAATGTCACACCCAACCTAAAGAGAAACATAAATATAAAGTCTGAAGAGAAAGATATAAATGTCACGCCAAACCTAAAGAGAAACATAAATATCACACCAAGTCTGAAGAGAATGATTTAAATATCCTAACAAAACTGAAGTGAATCATATAATTACATCACTGAAAATAAGCTTAAAACCACACCTAGTCTTAAAAAGGTATGTCTTAAATGAAACATAAACATCACACCACGTCTGAAGAGAAGAATATAAATACAAGTCTGAGGAAAAACATAAACCTCACATCTGAAAAGAAGTCACATTAGGTATGAACTGACACAAATATCACACTAATGTCAAGTCTGAAAAGAAATCATTACACTGTGTCTGAAGAGAAGCATACATTCAAATATCACACCACATCTGAAGAGAAACAGTGAAACATAAATAAAATATCACGCCACCCCTAAGAAGAAACTTATATAAATATTACACCAAGTCTGAGGAGGTACATATATAAACATCACACCGGCTGAAGAGAAACATAATATATATATCATATCACGTCTGAAGAAGAGAAACATATAAATATCACTATCACACACATTTTATTCAAAGGAGCCCATGAAGATAAATATCCCACCAAACTTGAAAAGAAACAGATATCAAAGTCACACTACTTATGACTTATGAAGAACCAATGTCAATGTGAACTAAATATAGATTACAGGTTCGCTGACTCAACTCTGATGGACCATCCCGTCATCAATCGATCGATCTTATTAATTATTATTGCTGACAACTAACCTAACAAATCAAAATTTCAGTCATCTCTCTGAACTACACAATAAACGCCAAAATAAATGACAAAATACCGAGATAGTCATTTGTACTTTGACTTCGAGAAAAATAAAGACAAAAGCTTTAACTATAAATGTCTATTCAGTGCTTATAAGTTATGTCTGTAATGTGTGTCACTGTGTCAGTCTATGAACCAAAATGTCACGCCGGCTACTTGTTATCGTTGTACTGCTAAAGTAAACAAAAGCACAATGGAACATCCATTCACCACATCAAACTACACAACTCCCTACTAGAAATGTTTACGATACAGCACTGCACAGAAACATAACCCATCCCGGATAATATCAATTTACCAAATGATTTCAAAGCAAGAGTTTGAAGTGGATATATCGAAGACTGCTGGTGGGAGAACGGAGCAGGACGACGCAGACGGCAGCGACGGTGCGGGGTAAACAGAAATAAGCCGGCTTCCATCTGAACATGTTCACAACGCGTGATCAGCTGTTGTTGGCGGGGGAGCTGCCGGTTTTTATATCAAACACCTCAAGTATACTCACTTTAAATATTCTAACAGGCTTGCTAGGTCTGTTAGACAACAACGTATCGAATCGGGTAAATATGTTGGTCATCTACTGGGTGTTATGTGAGATATTTTGGAGAGAAAAGTGAATTTCCTTGTGTGGTAAAATCGCCTATCCTGCAGATCGTCCCATATCTAGGCCTCCGCCTCGACAGACCTCTAGACGCGCTGCCATTGGCTATAACCTGCAGGTCAAAGGTCATTGCCGGCATGTCTAATAATAATCCTAGGTTTAACACGCAAAAAAAAATCCGTTTACTTTGTACCTTTTAATTTCACCCCCCTCCTGAAGGAAAAATTTCATGGAAATACATTTACTTATGAGTCATTATTGATCGGCCGATTGACGATTTTACTGCGTAAACAAATGTATGCACAAACTGCAACTTGCCGGAGAATAAATGAAGGGTGTGGTCAAATTAACCCACACCTAGTGGCCTTTAACTTTACTGCACTGCTGTGTCTGCACTATTGTTTCTCGGTGCTATATTAATTACAGAGGTTAGTTCGTTGCGTATCCTTTACAGGACATTGCAGAACCAACCCAAAAAGCCCCTGACTGTTATGTGGGTTTTCTAGGTAAATTTACGTCCAGTAGTTTGATTAATTACATCATCATCATCATCATCATCATAACCAACTTCTGCCGTTAAGCGCCGTGGGGAGGTATAATTTGCGATCCAGTTGTGCACGTTGGCTGCCACTGGCTATTAATTACATAGCTAATCAAATTTTAATATTCAAACAAATTATACAGCTTGTAAGCAGTTATGTTTATATTAAAACTGTATGAGCATTACTCTGAAGAGGATATATATATTATTGCTCAATAAAATATAACTACTACTGTATTTTTAACGCTTAACGATGATGCAGATACTAAGCCACAGCCAGTTGACCACCAGCAACCAATTACCAAAAAGAATGTTACATTTTACAATTTTAATTATGTCTATATATGATGGATATGGTCGTTGTGTTTGTCGTGAAGAAAAGACTTCGGTGTCGATCCTGAATTTATAAAATGTTTGCTAGAAAATATCATGAAACTTACGTGATACTGGCCTAGTTCATCGAGTATATAGACAATTTAAGGTCTTTCCAGACGATAGTGTTATATTGTTCTTGGGGAAAAAAAAGGGTGGGGGCGGTTCATGGAATTCACAGACTAATGCAACGGGCAATCAAGGCCGGTGATGAAGCTCCAGTTCCAGCCCAAAGCTAGGCAGTATTATATAGACCAGTGTTTCCCAAACTTTTCTTAGTCGCGGCGCCTTTTTTTTCAATGAAAAATTATCCACGGCGCTCTAACCTAAGTAAAAGTAGTGCTATTCGTATGTAAGAGATGAAAAAAAAAAAAAAATAGTGTGTACTTCGAATATTTCGCGGCGCCACCGTGAAGAGGTCTCGGCTCCCCGGGACGTTGGAAATGACTGGTATAGACCATGTATTGCTTATGCAACCTTGTAACTCTTTCTCCCTTCTGCCCCCTCCCTTTCCCACTATTACCAGAGCGTCAGAATGTTAACTTTGACTACCTTGCTGGTGCTCAAACATATAATTTTAACGCAGTTTAATCTTTGTAATGCTATGGCCTTCCTCCTTTTGATTCTGACGAAAAGTCTCAATTGCTATCTATTATGGAGCCTAGATATTCAAAATTTGGGACAATTTCAATTTCTTCATAATTTTTTTTTTGTGACAGCCAGTTTTGTCTGTGGAAATTATTTTGGTTTTCTTCAAACTGAAAAAAATAGATTTTGATTTTTACTGTGTTTTCGGACCTTGTTATAATGATTAAAACAAGTATAGAGATCTCAACATAGAACGATCATTATTTCAGACAACTGACACTAATCCGCGGGCCACTTGCTAGGCCTCTGCCGGCCGGATGACCTGACGCCGTAAGTTGAATAGCTCTTCTCTAAGTGTCATCATTAGTCTTTCTGAACTTGAACTCAAAACTATAGAGCATTGGCATAATTTATATCCATTCAATCTTATATCATTATTTGTAATGCAGGCAAAAAGAATACACTGCAAACTTGTCACCATGAATATTTCACCATGTCTCATCAGGTACGTTACGAAAAATTAAATTCAGTGGACAAAGCACATGACTTTTTTTACATACAGTGACTGCTTGTTTGTTTTATATATGCTTTGTTTTATTCTGCAGTCTCAAGGGTCCCCCCCCCCCTCTCTGTTTATTTATGTGTATTGCGTGTAACGCATTGGAACTGACCAATCAAATCTCTTTCTTAAAATGTTTATTGTATTCTAGACACAACGTTACGGTCCGATATGTTTGTAATTGTTGTCCTGTTATTCGACCTACGCCTGGTTAATATAAATTTATCTAACTTATGGTGCCATTTTAATTGTTTGAAATGAATTCTATCGTTGTATTCCATATTTGTGGGTTTCAGGCAACACGATAGACATGGCCAATGAAGACATGTATTTTGAAGGGTGCTTAGTTGTTCATGTTCTTAGCACACTTGTTTCCATAGCGAGGGGCATACACCTTTTGGAGGTGACAGGGTCAATTCTCGTAACTATAGCTTTCGATTTTTATGTTGTCTAGTATGTCCTTCTATCTTTCTACTTCTTTGAGTGAGTGCCGATCATTACAATGTCTGCTTGTTTATCTCTCTCTCTCTCTCTCTCTCTCTCTCTATATATATATATATATATATATATATATATATATATATATATATATATATATATATATATATATATATACATATATATATATCCTCTCTGGGATAAGTTGATTCTCTCTTATTAGCCAGAAGTTCACAACAGTCACGCGCGCATGTCACTGTTGTGTCTGTGTTGTTAAGAATCACTCACTGTAAGAAACTGCTTTGTTGAATTCCAGAACCATTTGTCTCGAATTCTATACTGATCATCATCGCCTTTATCGCGACCACCACTAACGTCCACTGCTATCACAGTCCCTTGTGGAAAGATTGACAGACTGCAGTCTCAGCATATGCATTAAAAGCAAACGGTAGCCATCCGAAGTGCTAACACAAACAGTCCGACATAAGAAATGCAGTTCATCATGGATGGTATACCAGTCATTTTGGATCTGAAGCTTCAACTTCATCATCCAAGCGAAGTTTATCGTGTGATCTTGTGAGGCAGACTTCAGTAAAGATGAAGACATGATTCTACAGGGTAAGTCGTATCAATTGCTATGTAATTCGTGACTCTTTCCATTTTGATGTTTTTTCTAGATGTTTTCCACACAAATTTAGATGTTTTAAGATATTTTTTGACAGTTTTGGATGTTTTCTGTCAAAGAAAAGTGGCAACACTGTTTGACGCACTTGGTGGTGAGTACCAGCAACGCGCTGTGGTGCGCAAAAAGAACGGTGCTGCACGTAGAATACACTGGTCATCCACCGCACCTGTCGTCTAGACCTCTGGACCAGTATTGCCACTTTGGATGTTTACATCCAGATTTAGATGTTTTCCCTTGCATTAAGATGGCGTTCTGACATTTAGATAGTAGAAGTTTTTCTAGATTTTTTTTTTCATTTGGAGTAAATTTATCAAATCTAACCTAAGAAACAGGATGAAATTTGACCTCTTAAATGTTATCTTGACAAAAAAATTTGACCTGATAAGAGTAGAAAAAGGCTGTTCCACTTGTCAGCTCCCTGATTGGGTATTAAAAGAAATTGGAACAGCTAAAGCATACCAGAGTCATTTTGGATTTGAAGCTTCAACTTCATTATCCAAGCTAAGTTTATGCTGTGGATCTTGTAAAACAGACTTCAGTAAAGATGAGGACAGGATTCTATAGGGTAAGTCATATCAATTGCTATGTAATTTGACACTCTTTCCATTAGGATGTTTTGTCTAGATGTTTTCCACGCAAATTTAGATGTTTTTAGATATTTTTTTACTCCGCTTTGGAAGGTTTTTTTTTTGTCAAAGAAAAGTGGCAACACTACTCTGGACTCGGATGGAAACAGGCGAGAAAATGAGGTCGACAACATTGCGCAGCTCCTTCTTATTTTAAACCAATTCATCGCTCAAATCACGTTTTCTTTTATACATTTCAGCATTATAGTTTTCATGACGGGTAAAAGAAAGTGGTCGTCATTACGTGCGATGGACGAACAACAACAGTATTGGGGATAGCCCGTGTGCTGGTAATTATGGCTGCATTCTAACGAGATGGCGAAACCAACGACCGTCTGTAGAGATGAATGTGGCGTTACCATATAACATTGTTCAGCAACACGACTCACACTGAACTGAACAGGTTACTTTGTAACCGTTTCCCCCCGCCCCAGTATAACCGTACCATATGGCTTTGCTGGTGAACGGAGTTTTTCCGATTTGCAATTTTTTTTTCTCCGTTTAATCTAAAGTGGTTTTCTCACAATACCCGATAGTATGGTGTCCACCTCGGGTGCTAGCGTTTTCAGGTTCAATCCCCGGTAAGAGCTGGCGTGTTTTTTTTTCACGTGGACTTGAACTTCTAGTAATTCCCTATTGTCCCAGGCTAGTAAGATCAAACGCCCGTGTGTATTGTTGCGCAGGTAAAAAAAAAAAAAACCCTGTCAGTTAGAAATCGAATAGAGTAGCCTAACGGCGTTGCCCGTGCAAAAAAAAAAAAAAAAAATTGAGTTGAAAATTTACCCAAAGTATTTCAGAATCCTCACGGGTGCTACAGAGCCTGTGCACTGTGCTGAGCATCTTCGGACTCAGAGTTAGAAGTTGGAGTTAAAAGGAAAACGGAGCACTTATGGGTTACTACCCGTGTGCCATGATGTTGGTCGGTTGTTCAAACCTCAAACCTTAGTCGGTCACTGATGGTTAAACTGTCGGCTTTCCTCTCAGTTATTTAATCTTATAGTTCGTTGCCTGGCTCGCTAGCATAATTGGCTAAACTGGTTTGCGCGGTGACCATGTGACGAACTCCTTGTGGTCCGGGTTCACGCCCGGGGGTAGGCAGAAAAGCCACATTTCTCCCAGATTCACGCTATTTATCATGGAATCAAGGCCGAAGGATTGCGATATCTATAATACCGAGCCTAAGGATTAACAATAGGTGTTCGTTTTACATTAAGCACAGTTGATAATGCCCCAGCGTGTAACAGTCTAGTACTGGTATACACATACTGTTTATAATGTTTCTTGCCAGTCATACTTATGTTAGAATTCCATGTGTATAATTTTTATGTATCGGTTATAATTAGGGATTTTTTCCTCAAAAAGGGTCCCGGTACTCACCATAAAATGTCTAACAAGGGTGTTGGTACTCCTTGGTGTCTATTCCAGCAGCACTGAAAATAAGATGTTTAAAAAAGTGCCGGTACTGCGTATCACCAGAAAAGACAGCCCTAGGTATAAAATAATGGATTAAAAAAAAATCACGCAGCTTTTCCAAATGCACATAGAACATAAATTGACCAGCTCAAGTGATAATCCCTAAAGAAGTTCCGAAAAATGCACTCTTGAATGGAATGCATATTTTGTTTCGAAAATGAACTCACCATTTCAAAAGATCGAGTCAAACGGTTGATCATTTCGCTATAAAACTCCAACTCCAGTGTCAACATTATGTACCTGCTCTAGCGTCTACATTTAAAGATGCACCCATTACTTTGATTTTTAAATAAATGTGCGATGTTTCAAGAGTATTAGCAGCTTTGCAAAACCTCTGACCTGAACAATCAACCACGAGAAACGATCGCAAGGTCCGAGGCACTGACGAAACCGTGTACTCCAGACAATGTTATATGTACTGTTCGTAACCCAGCGGGTGAGAAAACAAATACCAGATGCTACTTTCGATGCAATGTGTCTGTCATTTCATCAGAACTCAGCCACCGTATCCTTCTTATTGCATCGATTGCTGTATTGTTGTGCTGAATGGATAGACATCACTATCATCATCATCATTTGCCATGCTGAAAAGCTTCGGCGGTCATGTTTCGCCATCTAACACTATTCACATGCATTGCGGATTAGATTAGTGCCCTTGTCTCTCCACATTCATATGACCCAGTGGTCCAGGTATATATCTTTTTGCCTTCCAGTTGTTCTTTTCTAACCCATCTTGCTAGTTGTAACCACGTTCTCCAGTTCAGTTGTTCTCTGAATCACACACATGAGTCAGATCTGATAATCTGACCAGAGTCCAGAAGTGAACGAGCAACCAAAACTTCTGCTGGAGTTTACAGCCGGTCAAAGCGAAGAAGAAGACGATTCTCAAAACATGTATAAAAACCGACCAACCAACAAAGATATTGTCCTTGGGATCTGGACGTGTAAACAAAATATATAGACGGAGACATATCTGAGACATGTTAAAGACATCGTCTATACACAATGCTGTGTCGTATAAAGTGATTATTAAGTGATAAGTCATATCTTATAGTAGTGGACGCTCGTTCGGGTCCTGACCTAACCGGGCTTTCTACAAAAATGACCTTTTTTCTGACTTTCTTATGCCGGCGACGGTCACGTGACAACACAACCGTTGACCAGCCAGGGTCGTAGAGGTGCATCGACGAAAGATCTAACATGCAAAACCTGTCATCTTCCCCATGTCCTCTGCTTATTGAGGGAATTAAACACTTTAGCCCTGTCCATTTCTTAATATTGTCATTCTATTCCAAACCGCCCCCCACCCCCATTTATCCCGTGTTCCATGAAAAAGAAAGTCTGCAATAAAATCCTGTCTCACCACGCCCCCCGACCCAAACAAGCGACTTTAAACCCCCCCCCCCCACCCCTTCATCAAAGCTGCTTTTAATTAAATTCCCATCTTTAAATGTTGTAATGTTTCCTTAAATAATTACTTCACAAATGGAGGCGGTTACAGACATCAGCACAATGCAATCGTCATTGTTTTCTCTGACATGGAAAGACAAGAGCAATTGGAGAAAGGTGTGACAACTGGGAAGATTGATGGTGTTAGAGACAGAGATTGAACTGGAAAATACTGGATGATTTACAAGGGGTCTCAAGAAAAAAAAAAAAGAAAAACTCACCGCTGTTAAACTTATTATGAGTAAAGATAGATTTTGAGCAATTTCTATGTTCTACACATAGCGCCATCGGGATAATTTCTGTCTCTAGTCTTGTCGTCATTACATTATGTCTTTAAAAAAAATGAATTTAGAGTACTACGATTTAAAGATGTGGGCAAGCGGGGCATGGATGATACAGTTGAGGTGGGAACATAATACCACGGACTGTGTAGTGAGGAGGGGGGAAAGTCAGGAAGGGAATGAGAACGAACGAAGAAATATTTGCAGAGAGGGTGAGAGCTGAACGTCTGAGAAGAACCACACTAAATACATGATAACAACGACATACTTGGAATCCCATGCTCTGCTCGTGGAAGACTTTTTTTTAACGCGGGCGGGTCTTGTTAGCCACATTTACCATCAGCATGGGCTGTGAGTCTCATGCCTCCTCCAAAGGAACTCATCATACGTTCATAGGTTCCTATCTAGAAGCCCAATGAAGGCATGATGCGCCGATTTTATTACATTCTTTACTACCCCCTGGGCCTGTGATGCTTAACCCTCTGGGACTCAAACTGTTGTCTGGAAAGACGGAGAGGTGCCAACATGGTAGAGTGCATGTTAGTGGTGCATGGGTCGGATTGTCGCAGATTGTTACAGTTACCACAAACTTACTGCATCGTTCATTATTTCGTACTCTATATAGGCGTTTAAAAGAAAACCGGGACCGTGTTAGCGCAGTCGATAAGAGGCTCGCTTTCAAATCCAGCTGCGACTCGCTGCAGCCCACTGTCAGTGTTCGAAACCGGGCGGTTCCCGGGGTTTACCCAGCCTTTAGGAAATGGGTACCAGTGTTGACACTCTAGGGTAAATGGAGGAACGTCGCTGTAGCCACATAGTTACCTGCGAACAGCGACACAGGCGGACAATTCTTATCAGCTGTCCGTACTGGTGGCAGAGCACTTATGGTTTAAAACCGTGTGCAGCGACGCTGGTTCACATCTCCCGACTTTACCTTTACCTTTTTTTTAAATAAAAAAGGCATCAGGCAACAGCTTTTTATTGGGACTAGGGGTAAAGGTAAAGGTAAAGTCTGGAGATGTGAACTAGCTTCATTGCACACGGTTATAAACCATAAGTGCTCTGCTACTAGTACCATTCTGTTTTTAAATTTGAAATGTTTTGGGAACTAGGGGTTTCAGAGAATATCAAAGTAAATCTAGTAACAAAAGTAAAGTAAAAGTGTAGGACCTTTTTCCACACCTTCAGGCGCATTGGGCTAGATTTATATCTTAAAGACCCATCGGCAATTGGTTGGTGATGTGATCAGCAACCCTCCGCAGGCTGCTGAAGATGAGGACGAAGCGCGCATGGGAATACCGCGAGGGCTGTGATGTCGTTTCTTGACCCAATACAACTCAACTCAACTCAACTACAACTAAACAACAAACATTCATCATCACGAGCCTTTGTAGAATAAAAGAATTACACGACGCCACACAACTATTAACAAATGCAGAGCTGGAGTTGAAAAGACATTCTGGTGAATCACAAGATAAGAAACAGTTCTGACCCTGTTTAGGACACATTAGCAGGGGATTAGATACTTCCGGTCAAAATGGACGCTAGGCGGGGGTACTGTTTGGAGCCGAGGCAATATTTTTTGCTTCTGCCTGACGGTGGCCGATGCAGTTTTTCTCCATTTGTAGACTGGATATAGTTTCGTCGCCCAGCTTCTGACACTGTGAGCTGAGGATTTCATTTGGAATGTTTTTTCGACTGTGACCAACGTGGTGGTGTGAACTGTAGAATCAGCAAATGGCACGATGCCTGTCGTCGCAAAGTTGGTGGTGCCCGTGTGTGATAAAATTGATCGCGTGGGAAACTGCAGATCTGTTGGTGACTTCCACTACCATCAGTGGTGAACTGCATTTCTTATGTCGGACTGTTTGTGTTGGCACTTTGGATGGCTACCGTATGCTTTAATGCAAGTGTGTGCTAGATATGCTGAAACAGCAGTCTGTCAATCTTTCCTCAAGGGACTGTGATAAACATTCTGTGTGTTTTTCGTTGGCACAGGAGCGGAGCAAAGATAGGGTGACCCGTTTGCTACGAAGCTGAAACTAAGACTAGACCAGACCAGAACAGACTTAGATTCCTCTTCTACCTCGGAGTTGTATGGATTTAAAAAGGAACTCCTAAAAACAGTCAGGTTTATCACAAGAATTTGTCTGTCGGTGGAAATCAGAAAGAGAACACAAGAAGAAGATGAAAAAGCCTTCTGCCGTCGCTGTTAAAAACTAGCTAACGCATTGCTTCCTGGTTTACAGATCAACTGCAATATCTGATCCTTTCACGCCAACACGCATGAATTAGGTAAAATCGTCCTTGTCGCCGTTTACGACATGCTTGTTAAGGGACTGTTGGTCTGTTATGTTTGCATCCAAAATGGAGGCTCGGAGCCAGGGTCGAAATAATCATTAAGGACACTAAACACATGCTTAGGACATCACAAAGGTAAGGGGACACCACAGAAATGTTCAGTAGTCTTGGAGGTGAGATTTTATTTTCTTAGTTTAAGTATATTCACACACACACACACACGCACGCACGCACGTACACACACACACACGCACACAGACACATGCACGCACGCACACATACACATCAATTCCATCTCATTTGACAAACTCCCAGAAAACCTCCGTTCTGTCCATTTTGTCCAGTCTACCGTTCACCGTGAACTCCATTAAATCTCCGTGAATCCTCGAGTTTTCACTCGTCCGTCACGATATCGTATTAGGGAACTCCCGTGGGCTGTTGAACGCATATTCACTAGGGGTCATCTAAGTATTAGCCCGTCTTTGACTATCATCACCTACAATCGTCCCATACCCACACAAGCTCTGGATAGTATGTCCAGTGACCATTTATATTCCATGCCTGTAAGTGAGTGGTTGACGTAGAGACACTGGCACACTCACTTTCCCACGGCCATAATGCGGTTAAGACAGCTCTTTGTGGGGTTAAGGTTGGGGTGGGGGGGGGGGGGGGGTCAACGAAGTCTTTTTCAAGCACTTAGAGCATCTAGGGTTCTGAATCCATTCCTGCCTAGAAGACACAGTGGGAGAGCTAAAATCGACATGAGGACATGGAAGGAGATATTGCAGATGATAAATGATAAGTGTCAGCTAGTTGAGAAAATACAGTGCAGATAAGGAGAATGTACAAAGGCATTCTAGTTATACTGTTATATATAATTATTGATAGATAAAACATTCTGCCCTTAGAAAATAATGTCCTGGGGATTATAATCCGACTGAGATACCGGATGTCTAAAATATCCATAGTTACAAACGTAAAGACGGAGTTGGAAATCGAGCTCCAGGATGGCCAACGCACGAAACAAAAACAACCACTTATTCAAGGACATTATACAAAATAGTGAATATATATTGATGAGAACTTGCGATAATCCTGTCAAAAAAATGAATATTCCTCGCAGGGTCGCAATATTGATAACGCTGAGATGACAGGTGGCATTAAACGTACGCAACCAGGCATGATTGATGGAAAAAACGAGGAGTGGGTGAAGTGTTTTGCAAGTACGGTATTTCAATAGCTAGACAGAAATACAAGATACGGGGATCAAAACATTAGCATAATGTAAACATCAACAAGAATTTGACGTCATCCTCACAGCAGAGGATAATAACATTCTGTTATCCAAAATGTTCAATTATAAAAAAAAAAAAAAAAAAAAAAAATGCACTGTTTGACCAAGAAACATTACAAGTAAAAAAAGAGAGCTCTTTCATGCCTGGAGGTAATGAGGTCCATAGTGTGATATTATAGCTGACTGATCTGTGCTTGGAGGGGGATGTGACAATGTGATGTGTGCAATGTCATGTGGGCAATGTGATGTTTGCAATGTGATGTGTGCAATGTTATGTGGGTGAAGAGATGTGGACAATGTGATGTGGACAATGTGATGTGTGCAATGTTATGTGTGCAATGTTATGTGTGCAATGTATGTGTGCAATGTTATGTGGGCAATGTTATGTGGACAATGTGATGTGTGCAATGTGATGTGGACAATGTTATGTGGGCAACTAGATGGGGACAATGTGATGTGGACAATGTGATTTGTGGACAATGTGATGTGTGGGCAATGTGATGTGAGCAATGTGACTTGTGCAATGTTATGTGTACAATGTGATGTGGACAATGTGATGTGGACAATGTGATGTGGACAATGTGATGTGGATCATGTGATGATGACAATGTGATGTGGACAATGTGATGTGGACAATGTGATGTGGACAATGTGATGTGGACAATGTGATGTGGACAATGTGATGTGGATCATGTAATGATGACAATGTGATGTGGACAATGTGATGTGGACAATGTGATGTGGACAATGTGATGTGGACAATGTGATGTGGACAATGTGATGTGGACAATGTGATGTGTGCAATGTGATGTGGGCAATGTGATGTGGGCAATGTGATGAAGGCAATGTGATGGGGGCAATGTGATGTGGGCAATGTGATGTGTGCAATGTGATGAAGGCAATGTGATGTGTGCAATGTGATGTGGGCAATGTGATGTGTGCAATGTGATGTGGGCAATGTGATGTGTGCAATGTGATGAAGGCAATGTGATGTGTGCAATGTGATGAAGGCAATGTGATGTGTGCAATGTGATGTGGGCAATGTGATGTGGACAATGTGATGAAGGCAATGTGATGTAGGCAATGTGGTGTGTGCAATGTGATGAAGGCAATGTGATGTAGGCAATGTGATGTGTGCAATGTGATGTGTGCAATGGGATGTGTGCAATGTGATGAAGGCAATGTGATGTAGGCAATGTGTGTGCAATGTGATGTGTGCAATGTGATGTGTGCAATGTGATGTGTGCAATGTGATGAAGGCAATGTGATGTAGGCAATGTGGTGTGTGCAATGTGATGTGTGCAATGTGGGAATAAATGTGCATGGATATTTGTTTCTATTCCTTTTTGTTTTAGATGTCTTCTTTCTTCTATCAGCTTGAATGTTTTTTTCTGTGATATAAATATATTTTTTGTGTCACCGTTTTAGGGATCATGTTTTGAGCTGTTGAGGAGATGCCGTTTCCTGCTTGATTGGCTAACTCCCCTTGTGTCACGTCCACCAACACTGCCATTAGTGCCTCGAGTTTGTTTTTAATGTCAATGCTGTAATCGTCTTGTATATTACTTAAACCTAAACGTATTGGCTTTGCCCTTTTAATACTTTTTTTTCAATTGTTATCTTAAAATCTGCAACAAGAAGTTTATGATCAACGTCACAGTCAGCTCCAAGAAGTGTCTTAGCTGAAATTATACATATCCTCCATTGTTGCTGTATTAAAATATAATGGTGGATGAATGTTCTTTTGGAGGTTTTAGTTGTTTTGTCTATATTTGTTTGTAAATGTCGCATTTTCTATTTATGTCATAGTTTGTTGAAGATTTTAGCCGCAACGTACAATTTTTGTCGTTTGTGATAGTGCGGAGCCGACTGGTTCTACTTTGTCTTTTGTCTGATATCTTTTCATAATTAAAAAGGACTTTGGCCACTGACTCTGTGAGGATTGCCGCAGCAGCGCAATGGCTTGCTAGCTTGTACACTGGGCTCGTGGTCATGTGCTCGAACCTTTAGCGTGAACAAAAAGGGGGGAAAAATAGGGCCTTAATAAACTAAACCTTGTTTAAATGCTCAATAGTAATACACATATTGGCCAATAAATTAAAAAAAATATATCTGACATAAAATCAAATGCAAAACTTAAAAAGTGAACTTCTATACATTGCTGGGGGAGTGGGAGGGGCCGGGACAGCTCAGCCGCCTTATATATTTAGGGAGCTGCGATTTTTCTTCTCTTCAAAGACAAAAGAATCAGTGGTTGGGGGAAGGGCCTTACGTTACCTAAGCCTCTAGATTCTGACGTCCCTGGTTCAAACCCGTGATAAGTCTATGGTTGGACAAAATTGACATTAACTTCCATGTTGATTCACCTTAACACCAGAAAATGTTCTGGGAAGTATAGGTTCAGCAAGAATACTAAATGAAGTACCCATCAGTGTTGCCACTTTTCTTTGACAAAAAAACATCCGAAACGGAGTCAAAAAATATCTAAAAACATCTACATTTTTGTGGAAAACATCTAGTAAAAAATATCCAAATGGAAAGAGTCACAAATTACATAGCAATGACTTACCCTATAGAATTATGTCCTCATCTTTACTGAAGTCTGCTTTACAAGATTCACAGGATAAACTTAGCTTGGATGATGAAGTTGAAGCTTCAGATCCAAAATGACTCTGATATGCTTTAGCTGTTTCAATTTCTTTTAATACCCAATCAGGAAGCTGATAAGTGGAAAACATCTAGAAAACATCTACCATCTAAGCGTCAAAAAACGCCATCTAAATGCAAGGGAAAACATCTAAATTTGGATGTAAAACATCCAAAGTGGCAACACTGGTACCCATCTTGTATCACAGGATTTATACAATTGTGACACATCACCGTTTTCCCAATACGCCTCCAGAACCTTCTAGTGCTAGATGGTTAATACAATAATAAGACTATCACCATGTCCAAAATAGGCCTCGAGAACAAAGTAGTGTCAACTGGCTTATACAGTTATGAGCAGTGTTGCCACTTTTCCTTGACAAAAAACATCCAAAACGGAGTCAAAAATATATAAATTTGTGTGGAAAACATCTAGAAAAAACATCCAAATGGAAAGAGTCAAAAATTACATAGCAATTGTTATGACTTACCCTATAGAATCATGTCCTCATCTTAGCGGAAGTCTGCCTTACAAGTCCATAGGATAAACTTAGCTTTGATGATGAAGTTGAAGCTTCAGATCCAGAATGACTCTGGTGTGATTTAACTGTTCCAATTTCTTTTAATACTCAATCAGGGAGCTGATAAGTGGAACAGCCTTTTCTTACACTTATCAGGCCGAATTGTATTGTCAAGACAGCATTAAGAGGTCAAATTTCATTTTGTTTCTTGGGTTAAATTTGATAAATTCACTTCAAATAAAAAAAAAAAAAAAAAAAAAACATCTTGAAAAACATCTACCATCTACACGTCAAAACGCCATGTAAATGCAAGAAAAAAACACACATCTAAATCTGGATGTAAAACATCCAAACTGGCAACACTGATTATGAGACTATCAAAATACGCCCACAGAAGTGGAAAAGAGCCATTCACTTTTTAATGAGAATAGCACGTCAACAACGGTCTTCAGTTTCAATAATACATACATATTGTGTCGTCTCAACATACAGGAACACATTTGTAAACATAATAACTAAAAAGGAGTGGTAATATGTCGTCGGGAACAGCGGAGGTCAAAGGCTGTTAAAGTGCAACGTGTTTCTTCCAGTTATCTCATCGCAGCATTCAGGAAGATTACAGGATCTTTACTGTGCTCTTTCTTATGGATTGCATAAGTTGATCTTTGTTTCTCCTACCCTCTCCTCCCACCCCAAGAAAAATTAGTTGAGAGGGAAAGGTGCCCAAGTGGCTTTGGTCCCCAGGTTCCAGCATCTAGGCTTGACAGCGCAAATAATATTACGGCTGGGATCATACCTAACTTCTTTTGCAGAATACAGGTAAGTCAAAGTCCGGTCACCAGGTTCCAGTATCTAGGCTTGACAGCACATATAATATTATGGCTGGGATCATACCTAACTTCTTTTACAGAATACAGGTTAGTCAAAGTCCGGTCCCCAGGTTCCAGCATCTAGGCTTGACAGCGCATATAATAATATGGCTGGTCATGCCTAACTAACTGTTTTACAGCACAGTTAATCAATAGTCCGGTGTTCCAGTCATCTAGTCTTGACAGCACATATAATAATATGGCTGGGATCATATCTAACTTCTTTTACAGAATACAGGTTAGTCAAAGTCCGGTCCCCAGGTTCCAGCATCTAGTCTTGACAGCACATATAATATTACGGCTGGGATCATACCTAACTTCTTTTACAGAATACAAGTTAGTCAAAGTCCGAAAGCATCTGAACTTAACTCCCTAAGTGAAAACACAAATACACTAAACAAGACCAAGCGACACATCTGGCCCAAAATCAATATCTGCAACACCTTCTTTACTCTTAATGTCAAAACCGGACAAGACATCATCAGTATGGGATTAAATAATAGTTTAATCGATAGGAAAATCATCATAAAATTAGAATTTTAACACATTTTTTTTTCTTCCAATAATGCGGACACAAACATGCACAGTTTATTGCTAGGCACATTTCGCTGTATCTCCTCAGGTGCCATGCTACAGATATATCAACATTTGAAATACAAACACTGAATAAATTCTACTGAAAAAATACAAATTGTTTCTCTCTATACATTGTTCGTCTAATTGTTGGAAGTTCGCGTTATTCACGTGTCAATAGAGTAACTTCAAGTTAATAATGAGTTCTTTCTGTTTACATACAAGGTGAGGTGGGAGGGGAGGGCTGCGGATTGTTAATATTTATTATTAAAGCTTTAGTTAGTCTCAGAACTCGCAATTTAGCTCCACGCCCAGTTAAGTGATTCCACTAGGATGTTAAAGAAACGACCAGAGGCAAGAACCCAACTTTTCTATAAGAAGGTCATTTGCTTCATTCCAGACATGTAATTGCCAAGGACGATGCTTTCCGTTCGACTTACCAGGTACCACTTCCTTCTATGAGTGCCAATCTTTATCTCTTTTTCTTTCTTTCTTATTCTTCTTGACTTTCACCGGATGTAAACTCCGTGGTCGTTTGTCCACTTCTGGACTTGAGCCTTGTTCCAGAACTTTAGTTTTGTGTTCACATCCATTATACAGATCTGGCTTATTTTTATGCAGACTGTTGGTTCCTCGGCTTTCAGGCCTTGCGTGACATGTTTGTTAGTGGGCAGCATGTTTATTATCCCCTACCCCCCTTTTCCCCAAATGAGGATTCAGGACCCCACCGCCCCCCTTCCCCATAAAAAAGAAAAAGAAAAACTTGCGTTCTATTTTTTTTGTCACCGCCTGCAGTTGACTCCATGTCCTCCCCCATTTGACACATCAGTGTCCTGAATTATCATACACACTGGGTCATTAGCACATAACGGTAAGCAAAGATACAAGTTAAGTAATCTCCACAGACACATACGCACACATAGTCACACACAGGGCAGCAGGATACTTTCTAACTGTTGCATGTTCCAATATCTGCCCGGGACACTTGACTGTCAATCTAACATCAGCCAGCATGTAGCAAAGATAGTGGCATATACAAGAGGCTGGACTAAGTCGCCACCCTTCAAGACCAAGTCGTGAAGCCCCAAGTCAAGTCTTAAGTCACCAAGAACACTTCCAGGTCCAGTCATTTCATTATCAAGTCATGTGCAAGTCGTACATGAAACAATTCTTCTTTCTTCTTCTTTTCTTTTGTTGTCTCACTGGTACCAGGTTGTAGCCCAGTGTTGTGGTTTTCTGTACGTGTCTTGCGCTTCTCGGGTGGTTTGAGTGATGGATTTGTTCATCATTTGGAGGTTTCAGCTACAGCATTCATCCATCTCTTTCTTGGTCTTCCTCTCAATAAGAACACCCAGAGGGGCCGAGTGGTCTCGAGGCTTGGCGTCAGGGTCAAGACCCCGGTGTAGGCTGGGATTTGTTCACGTGGACTTCTAGTAATTTCTCCTGGTCTCTGGGTAGTAAGCTCGGACACCCGTGTGTATTGCTGGGCACTAAAAAAATCTTTTGGCAGTTAGAGATCGAAAAGAGTAGCCTAACGGCGCTGCCCGGGCAAAAATTTGGAGTTGAAAAATCTACCCAAAGTATTTCAGGATCCTCGCCGGTGCTACGTATTTCGTGCACTGCGCTAAGATTTTTCGGACTCAGGTTTCAGTTAGAAGTAGAACGGAGCACTTATGGGTTAGTACCCTTGTGCCATGATGTTGATCCGTTGAACAAACCAAACAAGTAAACAAAACATCCTTAGCAAATGTGTAAGCTGACTAAGTGCCCGACCCCCCCCCCCCCCCCCCCCAACCCGACCATCTACAGCAGTCGTCTTTTCTTATTTGGGTTTATACTTTTCATATTACTTCAAATATGGGGAGCTTCGTGGTCTCGAGGCTGCCTCGAGTGCTAGAGGTTCCGGGTTCAATCCCCGGTAAGGGCTGGATTTTTTCATGTGGACTTGGACTTCTAGTAATTCCCTGGGTAGTAAGACCGGACGCCCGTGTGTATTGCTGTACACGTAAAAATTCACTTGGTAGTTGAAAATTGAAAAGAGTAGTAGTAGCCTAACGGCGCTGCCCGGAGAAAATTTGTAGTTAAAAATCTACCCAAAGTATTTCAGGATCCTCGCCCATGCTGCAGAGCCTGTGCACCGTGCTGAGCTCCTTCGGACTCAGACTTGAGTTAAAAGAAGAACGGAGCACTTATAGGTTACTACCCGTGTGCCATAATGTTGATCCTTTGTTCAAACCTCAAATATACGATTATAGTTAGCAATTCAGCCCATATTTATAATTATTAGAACTTACTACTACTATTATTAAGCACCTAAATAACGCTTAAGCCTCTTGTTGCCCCTCGCTTTCGAAAACTGTGTAAATGGCTGAGCGAACCACCCCCCCCCCCCATATTTTCTTTTTTGTCGGTGCCATAAGGTTTGTGTGTGTGTGTATATATATGTATATGTATATATATATATATATTTATATATATATATATATATATATATATATATATATATATATATATATGTTTGTGTGTGTGTGAGTGTGTTTGTGCATGTCAGAGAGTGTGTGCGTGTGTGTGTATGTGTGATTGTTTGCAAGCGTGTACACGCACGTGAGTCTGCAACGTGTGAACCCTGCATTCCATTTTGTCAGTTTATCTAAAGAACTCAAATTTTATATTTATTTAGACATGGCTTTCGATCAGTGCAATAATTCTGAAGTAACAATAACAATGGGCGATTTCATTGCAAAAATTTGAATTGAAATAGTATGTGGAGTAACTGGTGGCTATGGCCTACAAGGAAAGAATGAGAGCTGAAAAATGAATAGCTTGCGCCGAGTCACATAATATGATAACTGGTAACACCTGGTTTATGCAACATCCTCGTCGATTGTGGACTTGAAAAGGTCCTGGTGATAATCTCCGCAATCAGACTAAATATATATTGATTTCAAAAAGATTCAGGAGCAGTTTAATTGGAACAAAGGACTAGACCAGGAGCAGACTGCTATAGTGATCATATTCCAGTCACATGAAAGTTTAGAATAAAACTAAAGACTATAAAGAAGACCCTACAGAACATTAAATTGAATTTATAAATACTTAAAAAGGGTGAAGAAATTAAGGAACAGTAAAGGGTCATTGAGGAAAATAGATCTTCTTCTTCTTTGCGTTCACCAGCTGTAAACACAGTGGAAAGTTCTGGTTGTTCATCCACTTCTGGACTGCAGTCCTGTTCCAGAATCTGAGTGTTGCGTATGCATCCGTTTAACAGAGCTGACACATTTGTGTGCAGACTGTTGGTTCCTTGCCTCTCAGGCAGATGCACTCCGACTTCGAAGGAAGCTCCTAATTAGTCGACTCTTACGACATGCTTTTGAGTAGGCAGTTGTCTATTCTCATTTTCTCTATAACGGGGGGGGGGGGGGGGGGGGGATAGATATAACGCCATGTAAATAATACAAACTGTTAATGAAGAATGGGATATGCTGCGCGAGTCAGTTCAGCAGACGTCAAAAAAGCTTATTCCTCCAACACATAGAGCTGCAAAAAAAAAAAAAAAAAAAAGGAATGAACGACGAATGGAATTCTGCAGATGATGGATGAGAGAAGATAGAAAAATAATGCTAAAGAAGAATCTCATAGTATACACAAAGAAATAGTGAACAAACGCAAAGAGGCTAAAGAAACCTGACTGAACCAAATGTGCACAGAAATTGGGAAAAATCACGGGAAAGACTCACATTCCATGCGCCAACAGATAAATATATTAACAGGGAAGAAGAGATGTAACATCACTGGGTGTTTGAAATCGAGAAAAGGTGAAATATTATTATGGCAAAGTGACATAATAAAAAGGGGGACAGAGTTCTTCGAGGAACTGTATGATGATAATAGATCAAAAGTATATTTGCAGGTCAACAGTGAAGGCACACCAATACTGACTTCGGAAGTTTAGGATGCATTGCAACACACGAAGAAAAGAAAAGCATCTGGGCCAGACAAACATCACATTGGAAGAAACTGAAGCGTTGGGATATTTTAGAATTGACATAATTACATAATTGTTCAGTGACATTTGTAATAGTGGGCACTTTACTAATGACCTATCAAAATCTATATTTATTGCTCTGCCAAAGAAATCAGAAGACTATCGCACCATGAGTCATGTGACAACAATGTTACTGAGAATAATTATGAGAAGAAAGAGAAACAAGATTAAACCAGAAATTAGTGAAGAACAGTATAGATTTGTAGAAAGAAAAGGTACAAACAATGCCATAAACATGCTCAGGACTCCTTGGGTAAGAGCTTTAGAAGTAAAAAAAAAAACGATCTTTACTTTTGCTTAATTGACTTTACGGAAGCATTTGATTGCGTGAAACATGACGAAATAATCAAACTATTCGAAAAATTAAAAATTGATAGAGAAGATTTATGAATTATAAAGAACATGTAATGGCAACAACGTGTGACAGAGATTAATTGCAGAATGGGTCAAATTAAGGCAGCATTTCTGAAAATGAAAAATATCTTATGCAATAAGTCGCTCTCCTTCAGTGTCAGAAAGAGGGTGCTAAAATGTTACATAGAACCTGATCTGTTGTACGGTAGCGAATTTTGGAATGCCAATTAAACAAATTATGAAGAATTTGGAAGCAACAGAGATGTGGTTTCTGAGACGAATGTGACGAATACCTTGGACGACTAGAGTAACTAACAACGATTGTTTGAAAGAGGCTAATGAGAGTCGATCTCTATATACAACAATAAAACGGAGACAAAAACTGCTCCTTGGTCACGTAATGAGAAGAGAGGCATTGGAAAACATCGTGATAACAAGAAAGATCATGGGAAAAAGGAGTAGAGGCAGACCAAGAGAGATGATGCTGGATGGGCTGAAACGATAGCATGGAGGGATATCATCAAGAGAGCTGTTCCATGCAACCAGTGATCGTGATATGTGGAGATGTAGGAGCGCCTAGGCAAACTGACAAGGCACACTATAATGATTAGCAACAAACAGCAGGTGTAAGAAATGATAACCATTTAGGAACATCTCAGAGCATAAAGAGGGGAGTTCGAAAAGGATGTGTACTATCACCTGATTTGTTTTAACTGTGCAATGAATATATAATAAGATCTATCAGGATATACCAGGAATTGTGGTTGGTGGTCATAACATTAACAACCTGCGTTATGCTGAAGACTCCGTCTCGATAGCGACAAGTCAGAAAGAATTACAGGAATTAATAGATACTGTGGTGGTAGAAAGTGATAAAATGGCCCTTAGATTTTGATAATGGGAAGACAGAAGTAATGGTGATTCCAAGAGAAAAATAGTAAATAAATGTATAACATGAGTCAAGTACAAAAATTTGAGTTTTTGGGCACATGGATAACTTCTGCTGGAAGTTGTATCACAGAGATAAAGAACAGAACAGGACAAGCTAAAATTACCTTTCACAAAAAGAAAAAAAATGTGCAATAAATCCATGTAATTGGCGGTAAAGAAAAGAATTCTCACAAGCTTTATAGAGGTATTTTTAACATACTGCAGTTAATCGTGGACAATTAATAAACGTGAGACCTCGAAGATATGGTTTTACAGAAGAATCCTTAGAATTCACTGGATAGCTAAGAAGAGTAACCCATATGTTTTGGAAGAGGCGAGTGCTCGATGACAACCTATCACAGACATCAGAAAGAGAAAGTCATTTTTTAGGGGCCATGTTATAAACAGAGGGAACATGGAACATGCTGTAACTACTGGAGAGATTTGGGGAAAGAGAGACAGAGTAGTAAAACAGCGCGAAAAGATTCTTGACAGCCTTTGTCATGGCATGGAGGGGTGTCAACACACGAACTGATACACGCAGTTGCAGACTGCAGACTGCAGATTGCAAATTGCAACTGCGTGTATCAGTTCGTGTGTTGACACCCCACCATGCTATGACAAAGGCTGTCAAGAATCTCATATAAATATATGCATTAGAGCACTAAAATCTTGTAAGTGCTTAGGGCCTCTAAGGGTGTTAATCCGGTCCTTGTGGATAGATATGTGTAATAATCTTCCAAGGTTAGGGTAGAATAGCCATCCCATTTTAAACGAACAAGAGCTATGTTGAGAAACAGTTTGCCAATGCCTGTAGAAAGGATGTGTGAAAAGTCTCTCTCTATGTATTTCTCTCTCTCTCTCTCTCTCTCTCTCTTTCACACACACACACTTAATGTTGCTTCGCTAGGGTGCTCAAGGTAATATTCAGCACTTATAAAAATGAGATATAATATGCTGTCTCTTTCTCCATACATACACACACACACATATATATACGTGTATATATATATACACACACACACTCTAAGGTAAAAAATAGTCTAAAGATAACATCACTGAGATGTTAGATTATAAAATGAATAAACTCCGTTTTAAAAGATTATAAATAGTAAGCTATAAGTGTTTCCCCGACGCCTCCACAATGTAATCATAGGACCGTCTTCACCTTACTAAAACCGGGCGTACAAAATGTCATGTACCGCCTTCTGCACTCGTTACGAGTCGCGTCTTTCAATACCAGAAAGTTATTTTAACACGTTATTTATATAAACATTTCCTCCCTTCAGATTTGCGCTCTGTAGTATAAACATCTTAAGGATGAGAACCAAACAGAAAATAAATCCCAGAAACTCCGTTCATCTGTATTATACGGGGACACCACAAAAGGTTACATAGCAACCCTTAGTTTAGTGTGGGTGGGTAAAGTAGTATTTTATTTAACACTTTCCAGTTCAGAGTTTATATACTTAAGAGCATATTTTGAACGTTGAGTTAAGAATCTACAGCATGCAGGGCTATGCGTTACATTCTCGATTTTTCAACCATGGAAGACAGAATACAAATTTCCTGAGCTCGTGCCTACCTCACAGTCGAGGCGGACACACAACATCCATTATATAGTAAAATCAAGATGATAAAAGGCAGCAGGTTAAAAGGAGGTAAATCGCGAGGAGTGGGTGCAAGTTCATTCAGAGTGCTGTACATCTTTTTCTGTTTGCATCCAACTAGACAGAAAACGCAGACACCAGAGTCCGGCTGCTGTGGAAGCAGAAAATGATTTTCGAGAATGCTCTAGAGGGTGATGCTGTCGTTGACACAAATGGTTCTGTAATCCGCCACGTTAGAAGCTCGTGCGCTTTCACGGCTCACTTTAGAGGAAGAGTTGTGAAGGAAGATTCTTGAGCTTCTGCAGTAACTACAAGTAGTCTGACTATGGAGGTCATGGCTGTGACTAAAGCAGTAACATGGCTAGAGACACAGACTTTCACTGGAGCATGCTTTCTCGATGAGTATGCTCAGAAAGAAAGAGAAGGACTGGATCAGAAGGCAGTGGTTGGTGGCTGTACAGAATTCACAGCTGACAAGGATTAGTTTCATTTTCGTTTCAGGCTATGTGAGAGTACAAGGAACTGAGCAAGCTGATACGCTTGCAGGTAAGGTCACTGAAAGTAAAAGAATAATAATAAACCAAAACAGAACTGGTGTCGCTACAGGCTGAGGGATTTACTGAGGGGATCCGAGCACTTATGGACTGAGTGGTTCTACGTGCATTGAGGATAATCTGTCGACTAACTAACTAACTACATTCAACATATGCTCTGTATTTAATAAAGTTCATGTACTTTAGAGCAGACCACCCTGAATGCTCATGAACTTAAATTGTTAAAATGTGACACAGGGCCGGTTGTAATGACCGCTGCGTTAGATATGTCTTCTTCTTTCTTTTTTTTTGCATTTACCAGCTGTAAACTCTGGCGAAAAGTTCAGGTTGTCCATCCACTTCTGGATTGCAGACCTGTTCCAGAACCTAAGTGTTGCGTGTGCATCCGTTTTATATATCTGACTCATTTGTATGCAGACTGCTAGTTCCTTGCCTTTCAAGCAGGTGCACTCCGACTTTAAAGGAAGCTTCCAATTATTCGACTGACTACATGCTTTTGGGTAGGCAGTGGGTCAATTCTTGGTTTCCCTATAACAGGGCCCCAGAACCCACACGGGAAATTAGATAGGTAAACATTTCAGAACAATTTAGAAGAAATTAGCTTATTTACAGTATGTATAGTAAATAAGTATTCCGATTCCGATTCCTTTTGAGAAAAAATTAAAAGATCGACCACTTTCAGACTGCTGCTAGCTAGCCGAGACTGCTAACAGTCTCCGCCTATATTTGTGGTCTGGGTTGTTTGCGTCACTTTCGTGACTAAATTCTAGAATTTGCGCCGTTTCTTGGCTTGATGCTTCCTTCCGATTCAGGCCGCTCGTCCTCTACCCTGTTGTTAGTTATGCATGTCTTTCATCTTCTTACTTGGTGTTTCCTCTTTGTTTTGTCTCCCTCTGATTTGGCAAGGCGTATTTCGTAGGAGAGCGAGCTTTTCTACATAACGTCTTTTGGACCACCATTTACAGTTTTACATTTTTGAGTATTTCATTTTGCTAAAAGGTACTGTAAACAGTTTTTTTTATTTTGGATAGTTCCGGAATGTGAAAATATTTCGCTTGTGACCATAGTGGTCTTATAGTTGTCTTCCTGCAATATGAACGGGTTAGTCATGTCTTGGATGTGTGTGTGTGTGTGAAATGTTGTATGGAGCCTCAAAGCATCGTCATTTGTTAGTGTGTGATCCGGCTGTGTCATCTGGGTTGGCAGCTAGGTTCCGGTGTACGTAAATACCATTTATCCGGAGCACCCACCTCACGCTTTGAGATCCAAATGTTCGGCGATGAGAATTGCTGTGGCATGTTGGGTATCGAACTCAAGTGCTCTGTGTGGGAATGGGTTGGGGAGTTGAACTCACAGTGCATCCGAAAGAGGTAGGGAAGGGTGAGGGGAAAGGGGGCGGGAGGCCATTCAGTCATTTATCGTCGTTGCCGTCTTGCTGGATTCTAGCGTGGCCTTTAGCTGGGATTATACGTATCACGTTACCAACCTTTGCTATCATCCCACTGATGGGGTGGTATTGGTGGTTAAGTGTTCTAGTTCTGTCAGTATCGATTCACTTGTTTTCCCTATTTGCTGTCAGACATATCTTGTGAGCCCCACGGGTCATGTTTATGTTGTATGCATGATGCAGAATGGGATGGCTTTGAGTATGAATCCCTGGTGTATATGGACACACACAACTAAGTGTATGCGTATATGCACTCGAGTATTCATACACGCAGACAACACTACATGAGTGCACTTCCTTTCATACTTTTCCGTGTATGCATACCTATTTGACATTACGTACACATGCATACTCTTTGATACGTGTCTATCAATGCCTACATAAATGCACTTAAAGTCATGAAAAACGTGTGCATCCACACTTAAGGACACCCACACTTCCATGTCTTGCATGTTTTTTGTGTCGCTATGTCTGTAATATCGTCTGGTGGTGTCACTTTAAAAAAAAAGTTATGTCCCTTTCCTGGTATGTGACCTGTCCGTTACGTTCTTATCATGTTCTGGTGGGTGGTGTGTGTTGATGAGCTTCTTGCTGGCATACACACTTTATTCCATTTAATCTCGTTAACAGGTTCTATATAAGTAAAGCAAAGGACCGTTTTTAACTAGCTATAACCACGAAGTAAAGCAAAGGACCGTTTTTAACTAGCTATAACCACGAAGTAAAGCAAAGGACCGTTTTTAACTAGCTATAACCACGAAGTAAAGCAAAGGACCGTTTTAGTATTGGGCACACAAGACTAGACCTATATTTTATAGACCAATCGGCAGTTGATGTGGTTAATATCACTTTAGGCGTCTTTACTTTCCAGGATTTTACCCCGTACCCATTTAAAGATTGTTCAACATGCGAGTCAAGTGTCGTGAAATGATAAGCCATTACGCATCAGTCTCTAAGACTGGTAACCTAACTTACCTGTAATCGGCACAAAATTCAAACTTGGACTCGTCCGGAAAGATATAGTCCCTTATATCTATATATATAGGTCTTTATTGGACAACATTATTATGTCTACCTTTTCTGGTTGCTTTAACTAAACTCCACTTTTAAATGTATATATCTTTGATATATATTAGAGTAGTTATTTGAGGTTTCTTAGAAACCGATGCACTCCTTGCCCATGTATACTAGGGACTTCTTTTTTTACCAACGCCTGAAGCGTCTAAGTGACGCCATTCTCTTTGCCAGCTTCCTAGCGTCCAGACGTGTCAATTGATGCCTGTATAATTTCAATTTCATGAGGCAATCTGGAATGTCTCAGACTTTTCATATGCTTGGGATGTATCCTTTGTGAGGAGCTGGCAGAAGTTACACAGTCCAACCAACACCCACCAACCATAAACCATAACCCATCAATCAATGAACCCATTACCTACCACTTATCACCCAACTACCAAGTGTGGAGATTGATGTCAGTTTGAGGTGCCATATACCCCAAACTTCCTACAGTGCCAGAACATGTGTGTAGCTCATGGACAGTGCTGCTAATGACTAGTGGGAGCCATTTGCTGTGTAATTATCCAGTGCGGTGTCCTTTATGGTGAGGTACTCCTCCACCAGCTGATCCAGTTGAGGCAGAGTCACCAAAGACAGTCGAATCATCAGGAGCTGAGGGAAGCATCATAGACGGAAAGAGGATAAGTTCAGTTTGATGCCTTACTTGCAATATTCCTCACAGCTCACATGTTTCCCAATGATGACAATGTGTCATCTCCAGGACCTTCTGTCTGTGGAATTTTGGTGATCTGGACATTGTATCCTGGAATCCAGCTATAGAAATCTGGCATCTGCTTCTCTATATTTTCTATTTTGTACATGTTGTAATGATTACATGCATTCATTTTCATGGCTGACTTAGGTTTCTCTATTTCACTTTTTTAAAATGTGTAGCATTTGTGTGTGCATGAATCTTAACTATATGTGTTAACATGGTTATGATAATGACTTATCATAACCTGGGGGCTTTCTTTAGTAAGTAGTGGGGGTGTCCAGCCAAGTGTGCCTAGGAATATGGTATTCATATACTGATATATTTTATAGTGCCAATACTTGAGTTGCCCTACTCCAGAGATACGTTGAGCGTATATTGGCCACGGGGAATCCCTTAGACCAATACGAGCCAAACGACTCAACATAATTATCTCTGAGTGCTGTTGGTTCTGAAGGAGAAATCCTTACATTAGGCACGCGACAGGTGTGATATGTGACATCAAGGTTATTTTTAAAGGAAAAGAGTCTGACTCCGTTCAGATTTGAACCCATGACGTTCGGATCCGCAGGCGTGTCTAACTGCTACACCATGTCGGATGCCGTCATGTATAAAGTAATCAACAAACGTGTGTAGGTTGCCTGTACTGAAGTAGTTAAAGCACTAGTGATAGTGTAGTTAGACAGGTAAGTTAAATGTTGAATAAAAATCGATATCACAGCACTCGGGACACTGCCATAAGCGCTCCACCCCCATATTCAGCAGCAGGCGAAGAGTTTCATCTTTAATACTACCTGCAACTGTTTGTGTATCCCTCTCATCTTTCCCTTGAGTATTGAACGTCGGCGAGAGCCCTTGGTAACGCCTCACAGCGCCATTCTCCTCAGTCCATAACGATCTACTTGTTCCTTTTCCCTTTCTAATCACCTTCCCCCTTTTCATGCAGCACTGCACATGGCATCTTGTTCCAACGAATCTTTCTAGTTACATGCATCATTCATATCTTATTTCCACACATAGTAGGGACAAACCTCGACAGTATAGAATGGCAGAGATAACACAGATTTCTCATTGACACAGAGAAAATGCATGACTTTTTACCACAACCATCTAGGTAAGCACTTTCATTAAAAAAAGTTTGGATACGGTGCACACAGATTTTATTGGGTAAATAGGAGGCAAAACCGCTCCACATGGTCAGTCCACTAAAGTGTCTTAAAGGCCAGGTACAGATGTACACCTAATTTAATACCAGATCGTTGCACTTGCCAACCTAATGGTTCATTTGTTTGTAACGATTTCCTGAATTAGTAATGTGAAAGCCGTCTTTATAAATAAATAATATTACAAATCAACTTGGTAAGAGTTGTTGCAAACAGAAAAGCTAGAGAACATTCTCTGTGTAAGACTGCAGTACATCTTTTAATCACCAACCAAAATGGGTGACTGAAACTTTATGCCAAGAAATAGAAAAAAGACAAAAGTAGTTTTTAAATTGTTTTATGAACAGTAAAATCAAAGACAGACATACTCACAAAAGTATAATACTTCTTATTCTGCACATTACACATCAGAATTAAGCATAATCTGTTATACAACACTCGCAGGTTTCTCACAATAAAACTCATCAAGAAATTTTGAAGAGATAAGAGTTTGAACATGGTAGTGGCTAAATAAGGGGGAAAATCAAAGGGGGAAAAGGGATTTGGTTGTCTGCTACATTCAATAAATAGTATTTCAGTTTGGGTCTAGTCTCCAGACGAAAAGACTGATGAAAGTGCTTTTGTTTTTCGAGGACAGAGTGAAGCTTTCCAGGCCAACAGAAATTGTACACTTTGCATTGGTCAGAGAATGTTGGACAGATATTCATAAATTTAGCATCCAAATGTTGAAACACTCAGTAAAATATGGTAAATGGACACATATAGAACTGATGTGATTTTACTTACTATAATTAAAATTGAGCAATCCATATTGTTTAAATAATGGAATATATTAATGAACAGTCAGTCGCAACATTTCTCATCAGCGCTATATTAGTAATTAAGAAGCACCACCTATCAGCTGTAACATAATCAAAACAACAACAAATATGGTATGCTCTTTAACTGGATGTTTGCAGACAGAAATTGGAACGCTTGAAACAAAGGAAACTTTGCGATCAGGAAAATGTTACAGCCAACAGGAAACTGCTAGAACGCTTGCAAAATGATTATAGTAGTTATGGAATGGTGACACTCTTTGGCGTGAAAAGCTTCAACAGTACATGAAAGAAAGAAGGACCACATTTGGAAACATTTGTAACGCATTTATGGAGCTTTGCACTGAGGTCTTAAATTTATTATCAACAAAACTTGATGAAAAAACTGGGCAAAACAATAAAAGCATTTACCCAAGGCTATAAATAAACAGAGCAGCAATATCACAAATAAAGCTGTTCCTACCTTTGTGATAGCATATATTCTGCTTTACGACAAAGTGAAATTTTAAAATTCTGATATGGTTTGGCATTGTGTGTGTGTGGTTGTTTGAAGAGTTCGTTACCACTCTTTTTTTCATCAGTGCAGGCTGCCAGATTTTGAAACATGCTATTCTGTCTCATTCTCAGATTAAAAAAAATAAAAACTGAAATGTCAAGGAGAGATGTAAAAAGGCATTCAGGTGATTAGGGGGACAGGTGGGAGTTACTGAGCATCTTCCTCTTTGCCCTTCAAAATTCCGACAAATGTGTTGTAGTCAAACTTTCCCTTTTCCAAGGGTGCTTCCTTCCATGTCTGCTTGATCTGTAATGAAAGAAATAAAACATAATAACAATGACTACAGAAGATCAAATAAACTCCCGCCCAAACTAAATGTTAATTTAAGAAAGCTGACTATTTATGAATGTTTTAAAATAAATGTCTGGAAAGCACAAAGAAAGCAACATGTTTACTTATATGTGTACATACAGGATTTTAATTAACACTTTAAATATGTTGTGTTCAATAAAAAAAAAAAAACGACCAGTAATATGGAAATACTTCATTGCCTACTGGCATGGGAGAGAGCATCTATGGGATTATCGCATCTATGAAAATATCGTGATAAAAAGATGGCAGTCCTCAATTGATTCATTCCAGTAATTTTGTACAAAGAGAAGGGGAAACAACTGAGAATATCCTAACTGCCTGCCTTTAGGTTTTTCTCTCCAGTGTGGTTATTTCAAGGCTGCTATCTTTTTATGTTACCAAAATATTTCACTTGTCTCTGTTTTATGTCTTTAATCAATTGTCTTTTCATTCTCAACCTCTCTATAATCTTTGTATTTGATCTTTGAGGTTTCCATTAAAAAAAAAAAAAAAAAAATTAAGATTTTCAGTATAAGGATCATTGCAAAGGATTCAGTTCAACATGTCTTAGTATTTTAGTACCTGTCTACATTGAAGCTGAGCATCTGCTAAGATAATTAACAAAACAAATCATTTGAAGAGAACAAACCAAGTCACCATCTTTCACTGACACACCGGACACTGCAGACTCAACACTCACAAAAAGTCTCTTGAGATGACGTGTATTAGAATTAGTGAACAGATATCAATTTTACAAAAAAAAAAAAGAAGAAGAATAAAACTCAAATGATATAATTCCAGGGACTGTCTCGAGTGATCTCCTAAAAAAAAAGTGCGCTAAAATGAATGCATGACTTTGACTGTGTAAAGCAAACATTTTACAATTTAAATTTTCATTTTTAATTTGCTGTTTATTTCTGTAGATTTAAAATCCTTAAATGTTTTATAGTTTGGCCCTTTCTGTTTTTTTTTTTGGTTAATTTCTATTCCTGTTCTGCCACCATCCATTGTTACATTTGACATGTAGGTAGAGAAATATATAATAATATATTTAAGTTAACTCAAGTATTACCTCTTCCTCAGTGAAGTTGTCACCCATGTTTGCAAGCAAGTCTTTCAGGCTGTTAGAAACAAAGCAATTGTGATTCAGTTTCATCATAGATATTCATTCTTAGTGACCATCTACCATGGTATTTGTGACTTGTATTGAGCAATTGAAATCTACTCATTTGTTTAACCGATGATGAAGACCAATGAAGATACTCTCTTTTGAGTAGGACTGTCATAATGTTGGGATTGTTAAAAGTGTATGGCTACCACAGTGGTTTTGCTATAGTACTGGGATTGTTCAAAGTGTATGGCTACCACAGTGGTTTTGCTACAGTATTGGGATTGTTCAAAGTGTATGGCTACCTCAATTGTTTTGCTATAGTACTGGAATTGTTCAAAGTGCATGGCTACCACAGTAGTTTTGCTATAGTATTGGGATTGTTCAAAGTGTATGGCTACCACAGTGGTTTTGCTATAGTATTGGGATTGTTCAAAGTGTATGGCTACCACAGTGATTTTGCTAAAGTATTGGGATTGTTCAAAGTGTATGGCTACCACAGTAGTTTTGCTATAGTACTGGGATTGTTCAAAGTGTATGGCTACCACAGTGGTTTTGATATTGTATTGGGATTGTTCAAAGAGTATGACTACCACAGTTGTTTTGCTATAGTACTGGGATTGTTCAAAGTGTATGGCTACCACAGTGGTTTTGCTATAGTATTGGGATTGTTCAAAGTGTATGGCTACCACAGTGGTTTTGCTATAGTATTGGGATTGTTCAAAGTGTATGGCTACCACAGTGGTTTTGCTATAGTATTGGGATTGTTCAAAGTGCATGGCTACCACAGTTGTTTCGCTATAGTATTAGGATTGTTAAAAGTGTATGGCTGCCACAGTGGTTTTGATATTGTATTGGGATTGTTCAAAGTGTATGGCTACCACAGTGGTTTCAATGTGTTTTCCAGTGGTCTTAGGTGACCCCTGTGAAAGGGTCGTTTTACCCCTACAAGGGTCACGATCAACAGATTGAGAGCCGCTGCTCTAGGGTTTCTTTTGTCAAAGAAATATTTAACTGGCTCTGATTTTGACTGGTAGGTGCAGTAAGTCAGCTTTAGAAGACTGATATTTTTCAAGCAGTTTTGAAATAATTGATTTCAGTGTTGAAAGAAAAAAAGTCAGCGTGGAAGATCTAGTTAGGACACAAAACTAATCAATAAAATGTATAAAACTAGTTGTAAATTTGGCTTAATAATACCTAGGTCTTTGTAATGAAGTTGTCAAGCTGTTTGTCTCTCTCTGTCACTCTCTCTCTCTCTCCCACTCTCTCTTACACACCCACTCTGCCACTCTCTCCTAAACACACTCTCTCTCTTAAACTCCCTCTTACTCTCTTTCTCATATATTCTCTCTCACCCTCTCTCTATCTCAAATACTCTTTCTCTCACTTTTTTTCTCTCTCTCAAAAAAACACACTCTTTTACACTCTCTCTCACACTCTCTCTCACACTCTCTCTCACACTCTCTCACTTTAACTCTCTCTCACACTCTTTCTTACATTCTCTCTCTCACAAACTATCTTTCTCTTATACCCTCTCTCTCTCACTCACATACTCTCTCTCCCTTTCTCTCACACACTATCTCTTTTTTACACTCTCTTACGCACACTGTCTCAGACATACTCTTTTCCTCACACTCACTCTGTCTATCTCTCACACACTCTCTCTTTCTCACACATATTCTTTTGCTCACAAAACTTTTGCTCACTCTCTCAAAATGCTCTCCCACACACAATCTGTCTTTCATTCTCTCTATTTCTCTCTCACTCTCTCCTGAAAATCTCAGTTAAAATTTACAGACTGTCATTCAGTTCACAGGTAAAATTGTTCTGTGGATCATTACCGAAGTGACAGAGTTCATACTTTGTGTGACATTCTTGGCAAGTAGCTATCCATTCTGACATCAAAGAGCCATATTATATTATACCCAGTGCAATGAAGTTAATCCCCTTTATGATAACTTCAAATGAACTTTATGTTGTTACGGTGTGATACCCCCCCCCCCCCCTCTCCACCGCCAGCCCTAGCCAAACTTTTACCTACCACCTACCAAAGTAAGCTGGGAATTTTCGTAGTTATGACATTATATCTTGTGTTTTTGTGTTCATGCGGGGAACCTGGATTCAAATCCTCCGTAAGATGAATACAGACGAAGAAAAATCATCGATAAGGCTGTGGATTTTTTTTTTGGGGGAACAAAGATAAAAACTCAAACCTGCGGAGTCCGTGGCAGCAGGACTAGCCTTAAATCCTGAGGCTGAAAGGCCTCCTGTCTACACAGCAAAACTGGTAAATATAGGCAGTATCTGCATTTAGAAAGGGGGCAGGGAATTGTTTTATTCCCACAATAAAAAAAAATAAATGAAAACTTAATTTAACTGGATCTTTAGTTTTTGACCACATGCTTTTTAACTGTGATAAAAACAGAATCAGACATACTATTCTTCATGGATGAACCCTTTTCCTTCTGCGTCGAACATGGAGAATGCTTGCCGGATAGTGTCTTCGGGATCAGTTCCTGGTAAAAATAGACAGAGCACCATTTAGGGACCCATAAATGTGGTAATCATCACATGAATATAGATTATAATTATTATAAAAGTCATCATTATCAGGATCCCTGCGGTAGGCGTCATTGCATGTCCACAGATCTCGGTCCGTTGTCGTTCTTGGTCAATTCCGATGATATCCCTCAGTTCCACCGATGATATCCCTCAGTTCCACCGATGATATCCCTCAGTTCCACCGATGATATCCCTCAGTTCCCCCGATGATATCCCTCAGTTCCACCGATGATATCCCTCAGTTCCACTGATGATATCCCTCAGTTCCAGCGATGATATCCCTCAGTTCCACCGATGATATCCCTCAGTTCCACCGATGATATCCCTCAGTGCCACCATTGAGGTCCATCTTTCATCATCTCTTTCAGTCTGCCTCTCCATCTTCTACCACTGACCTTCATGGTCATCACAATATTCTTCCTGGCATTCTTCCTCACAATTATAAAGGTAAAACACACATTTTGGAACATTTTCTTCTTCTAAGCATTTACCGACTGGTTGTTCATCCACTTCTGGACTGTAGTTTTATACGAGAACTTGGGTTTTGCATGCACATCAACTTTACAGATCTGGCTTTTTGTGTGTGCAGACTGTTGGTTCCTGGCATCTCAGGCAGATGTACTCTGACTTCAACAAAGGAAACACCCCTAATTTCTAAGCTTGTACGACATGTTTGTTATTGTGACAATAAGTCTATTATTTGTTTATCCAAAATGGGGCCTCAGAACTCACATGGGGATTTTGAACTAAGTTTAGAAAAAATAAAAATAAAAACCCACTGAAAGTATGAATGTAAGATGTGGTTCATTATACAAGGTGAAGAAATTAGTACATATAACGACATTTCACAAATTTTTCTTGCAACAAGTCGGTCAGGTTCTGTGCTATCTCCCCAATGATGGTTGGCTGCAATGGATTCACTACAAGCACTGTCTCTTGTTTTGGTTGTATGTTCCAGAATGCTGTTTGTTCATCTCTTGATGTTGTTCCCCACAGTTGCATCATTGTCTATCTTTTTCTTTACTGACTTCAACATTTCCCTCTACTTTAGCTTTTAAAAGAATATTATGTCTTTTAATAGGGCCGAAATTTTTTTAAATGTCATTTGAAAAACAATTTATTTTGGCAACTCTCATTTTATTCAGTCTCTTAAAAATGTCTATATTTGATTTTGTTTTTTTTTTTTTTGTGTTCTGTTTTGGTTTTTGTTTCTGTGAAATACAACCTATTATATGTTTTTTCTATGAAACATGACCTATTACAAGTTTTTTGTTTCCATGAAATATGACCAATTAAGTGCTTTTGTTTCTGTGAAATATGACCTATTACTTGTGTTTGTTTCCATGAAATATGACCTATTACGTGTTTTTGTTTCTGTGAAATATAACATATTATGTGTTTTTGTTTGCATGAAATTCAATCTTCTACAAGCTTCATGCAAACAGTCAACAATTTTTTTTTGGGATTTCTGAAAGAAAAGAAAGGGCTAATCAAAAGTATGAATGACAAAAATCCTGAAGAGTTAGGGACAAAAATGCTAATTTATAAGGATTTTGAAAGAGATAAAATCAATGAGCTGTGCAAAGATATAAATAATGCAGGTTTCCTACTACAAGACTTACAAATATAAAACTGATAACAATTCTCAAAATACCAGGAACAACTGAGTGCTCTCTTTTAAAAGAAATATGTTTAACAATTTTGTCTTATAAACCACACACTGAACATATTATATAAATAATCCTGGTAATATATGCTGTAAACAATAAAATCTGCTAAAGGAATTGAATTGTAGAACAAGAATTAAATTTCCTAAAGATTAGTTAAGCAATACTCTGTCTGAGAACACTTGTAAAAAAATGCATAAAGATTCAAATGTACTCATAGACAATGAAAAAAGGCATTCGATTGAATATTCCAAAACAAATAAATTAAATTGCTTAGTTAAAATCAATATGAATGGTAAAGAGAGTAACACTGATACAGGGAAGAAAAATCAACATTAAGATCAAGAAGTTTATATCACCCGTTTCAGATAGGAACCGAGGTGGGAGAAATGTGTTTGTTGTCGTCTTTCTTATTATGTATGCATGTATGCATATGATAGATTAACATATTTAGTGGCAAGACACAGATTCAGCGTTTATGGGCAACTAATAAACACTATAAAATAGTTTGCTGTGAACAAATAAATCTTATTACAATTCATCACAAGTGGGCAGGGTTTGAACAGTTTGAGAAGCCCTGCTTTACTTGATTGTCCTTTAAATAAACTCACCACTGAGCTTCTCTCCAAAGAGGTTAAGGAACATAGTGAAGTTGAGGGGACCTGGTGCCTCTTTCAGCATCTCATTCAGCTCCGAGTCAGGCGGGATACGACCTGTAGGATATGTTCAATGAGATCTTGTTTTAGTAAGTGTATTTAAGGTATACTGATTTCTCTCATATTAAACTTACTTACAACTAATATTTGGAATATTGTAGAGATCTAGAAAGCACTACTGCCACTGCACACAGACAATGTCTTAAGTGCCACGATCTCCTTTTATATCTGATACCACATTACCCTTGCATTAGTTGGTAGAACAACAGTCACATTAGTAAACCTCCTCACTGCTTGAACTTTTGACAAGTAAGTTGTGAGTATCCTTCAGAGGACTTGCAGAACCAATGCCAGCATTTTTTGGCTGTTGTAGTTTTTCTCTCCACATTTTATATTCAGTAGTTTTCCATTGCTTTCTGAACTGTCAGCTCTTGGTACCACTGTCGAAAGCAACACAAGACAAACCGTCTGCAGCTGGGATAAAAGCAAACACCCAATCATTGCGAAGTGAATTCACAATGCCTAAGTCACAAACGCAAACTTGAACTGTACAGACATTAAATCGTTCAGTAAGAACATCACCAGAAGGAAAACAATATCAGAATCAAGTCATAAGAGAACAAGTTTGCACACAACCACTACTAAATGCATACAAAGGGAAACAGGACATAGAGCATAAGTTAGATTAGGAAAAACCGAAGAGATAACATCAGAGAAGCTCCACAACAGTTTGATCAGTTTATGTTCAATGTGGCAGAAAAAGAAAGAAGCAGAACCTTATATTTTCCTCGACACAAGAAGCAGTGAAAGAGAAAGTGAAAGAAAGAAGAAGTAAGCACAGACAAAACAGTTCTTTGCAGATAATTGAAATCTTGTGTATATGAGTTGGAGATTACTTTCTCAACACCTTTTATCTTCAGATAATTCCCAGAAAATTATCTAATTCCAATAATACTAAATTTGTGAACTTTGTTACATCTGGAACTTTACTGATAGGAAAACATTTATTGCTATAGTTAGGGATTGAACTCCAACAATTGTCTAGGAGAATGTGTACTAACTATTACACCCCCTTTTTCAATAATAAAGTTTGCAAAACTGTTTTAAAGTACTTTGTTAATTGTAAGCTTTTGGTGTGCAGTAAGTAAGTAGTAAGTGAACTTGCCAAGTAAACAAAATGGTAGGGATTTTTGCCTTGTTTTTGACATGGTTGGCTTCTTTCTGAACTCAGCGCAGGCATATAAAATAGATTTCAACAGTCTGTGAAATTTAGAGCAGCTGGTTTAGTAATTTGCAACATTACCCTTGTCTGCTATACAGTTACAAATAACATGGGCTTAAAATTATAATATGCTTGCCTGCTGGTTATAAGTTTAAATTTGTGGGATGCAGTGTTACAGTTCTTTATGCCCTATGAGGGCCCCAGTAACACACAACTGCCTTTCTACCTATGATGAAAGCTAATTTAGAAATGACAGTTTGTTGAGAGTTAATTGATGCTGTCACGACACTTACCAAGGTTAGAGTACATGTCCTTGAGGTCTTCAATGTCAATGATGCCATCACGGTTCTGATCGATCATTGTGAAGGCCTGGAACCAGCAAGTGATTTGGGCGGGGAAAGATGTTTTAAGTGGGTAAGGGTGAATAAAAATCAGAAAATTAATGATTATTTTCTTATTTTAGCTGGAGCATCAGCACATAACAACAGAATCAGGAGTTTAGAAATATTAACCAGCACAGTAAGATAGTACTTGTCACAGAAGTGATAGTGATATGAAAGAAACGGATCATAATTAAATGTACATGTTGAGTCAGTTGTATTAATGTGGGGTAAGTAGAGAAATTCCAATATTCAGGGTTGCATTGCACTTTGTCCTCTTGAGGATTGCAGTCCACAGGATTAACACTGCAAGGATGAGAATCTATATGTACAAATCCCAGTGAGAATCTGTATGTACAAATCCCAGTGAGAATCTATATGTACAAATCCCAGTGAGAATCTATATGTACAAATCCCAGTGAGAATCTATATGTACAAATCCCAGTGAGAATCTATATGTACAAATCCCAGTGAGAATCTACATGTACAAATCCCAGTGAGAATCTATATGTACAAATCCCAGTGAGAATCTATATGTACAAATCCCAGTGAGAATAATTATGTACAAATCCTGGTAAGCCCTGTTCAACTGCAAGGTTATTTTGGGGCTATTGTCTAGACCAGGCAGGGATTAAAAGTATATCAGGCACAAGGTTAACATCATGTGAAGTTGTATCACTGAGGTGGAGAAAAAAAATAAGGTAGGCAATAACCATATTACATAAAGAACATGTTATGTATATATTAAAACAAAATGCTATTTGAGGTTAAAAAAAGGAAAACTTGAATGTTACAAGAAACCAGTCTTAATTTCAACACATGAAAGAGGCAACCAAATTCTTTGAGGCTTCAGAAATGTGGCTTCACTTAAGAAATAGTGAAAATTCAATGGACAGCAAAAATAATATTTGATTTCTTTTAAAAACAAAAAGAGACACAAGGAAAACTTAGTGCACACATCATAAAGAGAGCCACAATTTGTTAAGACATCTTATGAGACTGAAAGACCTGGGACTTGTTGTGAAAACTGCACACAGATTTAGGAAAGAGACAGAGGATAAGACAAAGGGAGAAGATTCTTGACTGTATTTTGATCTGATACATATTGTAGAGGTTACAGGATAAGAAGACGAGTGATCACCCATGGCAGTCGACAAGGTACTTGATGATGTTGTCAACAAAAGTAGATAATATGAATCAGATGATGGAGTAAAGTGGTTAATGAACTTACTTACAAAACAGTGGTGCAGAGTTATATTCCTTTCTGTGCCAGGAATTTCCTCAAAGCAGTAAAACTTAGATATAACCACCCGAATGTTTAACGTTAAAAAAAAAAAAAAAAAAATATGGGGTAGGCACTATAAAATCAGTATGCCTCACAGTGAGAAAATGAAATCCCTTTTGCTTTTAAGTATTCTCGGAAATGAACCGCACATAGTTCCCGTATGGGTTAAGGGGCCCTTTTTTGGACGAAAACAAGAATAGACCCACTACCTCCAAAACAGGCATATCAAAAGTGTGGAATAATTGTGGGCTTCCTTCAAAGTCGGATTGTGCCTGAGAGGCACGGAACCAACAGTCTGCACATGAATAAGCTAGATCTGTAAAATGGATGTGCAGGCAACACTCAGGATCTGGAACAAGATAGTCCATAGATAGATGAATAGTCAGAACTTTTCATCAGAGTTTACAGCCAGTGAAGGTGAACAAGAAAAAAGAACTATATTGAAAATTATTGACGACTGTTCTTGAAGTTAGGGCAGTTAGAGAACTGGCCAACCACCTTATTGGACTTCACATTCTTTTGTAACTTCTCTCAGAAAATTATTTGAATATGTTTGTCTGTATCTGTTATGGGAATGACCAAATAGACAACCATTGTTTATATACCCCTGAGTGAGAAATGGATTTGTTCATGTGCAAGAGCTGTGACTGGTGAAGGAATTATTTGTTTACAGAAGGTCTGTGATTGTTCAGCGAGTGATGGTGACAAAGCAGTGGAAATTATCCTGCACAATCAGAGAGGAATGTGGAAAATCTACAAGGTTTAAAATGGGATACAGATCTACATCTACACCAGGACGAAAGGAAGTTTAATCTTGCAAGTTAGCAGGATATCTAGTCTATAAGCTAAGTTAGAGTATCATTACAAAATCAAAGTAATTTTATAACATTAGAATAATGCTTGCCATTAATGTAAAAGTAATGTGTTGTAACAATGACATTACAATTTTTATTGTATATATCTTTAAAAAAAATACTTGAGTTTATCAAATAAAATAATAGTTGTTAAAATATTTAACGATGTTGCAATATTAAAAAATTTGAAATGAAAATGACTTAAAATAATATCTTTTCAACTGGAAATATCTAAAAATTATAGTGTATCAAAGTGAACAGCACTAAAATCTTTATACAAATTGCAATTAATAATAAATCAAATCTCATAAATAAATACAAATTGTAATTACTAGACATGTTAGCCTGTTCGTTGTAAAACAAGCAACATACAAATGTGTTAAACACTTAAACTATTAATTGTAAGCACACATATTGTATAAATGGAAGCAAGAATTCAGAAACATGTTAAACAGCAGTAAATGTTTCAGAGTATTAAAAACATACACAAATTAAAGATTGTGAACAATTATTATTGTTTTGTTATGTATATTAGGATAATATTATTTTGACAGCATGCATGACACATAAATATCAGCTGTTACTTAAAAGCAACTTAGAAAGAAATTGGTTGTGCTTGAATTTGTGTTTGAAAAAGAGCTGTAGTTTTACACCAGATATTGTAAATACTGAATTATTTGCTTAGATACCACAGTAGTAAGTATCTAGAGTAAGTGAGGGGCATTTTTCTGCACTTTCATGAATATTGGGCATTAAGTGCTAGATCTATATTTTACAGACTGAACATTACTGGATGTTACTTGGCACCAGCTTAAGGCTGGGTAGATCTGGGAACCAAGGTCATTTTTGAAACTCAGACTGTCAGGACCTGAATCCACAACCGTCAGATTCGCAGGTGAGCATTTAACCGCTATACCATGGAAGCTCCTACTACAGTAGAGTATTGACTAGCTAACTAGCCTTCTGACGGGGTAGTCCGTTCAAAACTTAACCCAGAAGCAGGATTGTTTCATGACTCTATGGTCAACCATGTTTCTTGAGATGGGTACTAGGTATTTTTCTGGAAGACAATTTGGTCATAAATGTTGGCTGGTCAAGTGTGGCCTAGCGCTATATCACAAATGTATATTGATTGCAAGGAAATCAGACTCCTTCTATACTGGTTAGACAATCAGACTGCTGCTGGTACTATCAGAATCGGAACTCTGAGTTCGCTGCTGAAGATGGGGATGGAGCATTTATGGAAATGTACCGAATGCTGTTATGTTGATTCTTGATACAACTTCCAACATTCTATACTGCTATTGTCTATACTATCTTTATGTGTTCATGTTGGCATTCTCTCTCTCTCTCTCTCTCTCTCTCTCTCTCTCTTCTCTCTCTCTCTATCATTCACACCCACGCAGATCACAACATCTAGTTTACCAACAGGCTTTGACAATAAAATAGGAATTTGACAAGCTTAAACAACAACTGATTATAAATAGATATCTGAAATGCTCTATCGTCTTAGCTAGAGTAGCACAGAGTTAGGCTTTTTAGTGTCATAAGCTTAATAGTTTATAAAAACTCAACTGTAACTTTACTTGCAACTTTAAAAGCAGGCTAACAGTTAACTACTACGTCTCCGCGAGTCCCAGACAGTCAGTGATCAGGTTTATTTTGAACACAGATAATGGACGTTTGCTTAGAAACATTTGACTACACCAAAGACAACAGATTAAATGGTTTGGACAAGTGTCATGACAACAACCAGATAGTGCAACACACAGAGTCGTGTCCCATAGAAATGATGGAAGCAGAGCCAGAGTTTGACCAGGCAAATATGGATAGATGGATTATCCGAGGCCTTCAATACCAGCATCTAGGTAACACATACCAAGGTACGTACTTGATGTCCATTCAATACCTGACACTGAAAGGCAGAACAGGACCACAGGAGGAGGAGAAGAAGAAGAAGAAGAAGAAGAAGAAGAAGAAGAAGAAGAAGAAGAAGAAGAAGAAGAAGAAGAAGAAGCAGCAGCAGCAGCAGCAGCAGCAGCAGCAGCAGCAGCAGCAGCAGCAGAAGCAGCAGAAGCAGAAGCAGAAGCAGAAGCAGCAGAAGCAGAAGCAGAAGCAAAAGCAGAAGCAGAAGCAGAAGCAGAAGCAGAAGCAGAAGCAGAAGCAGAAGCAGAAGCAGAAGCAGAAGCAGAAGCAGAAGCAGAAGCAGAAGCAGAAGCAGAAGCAGAAGCAGAAGCAGAAGCTTATGAACATTATCACCTGTACTAATAGTATGGTATATGATTATGGTGATCATAAAAGTGAATATAAAATGACTGTAGTAAACAGTAAGAATAGTGGCTACATATAAACGTACTGAAACGGCCGAGACTTAGCAGACAGATTTTATGTTTTAAAAAAGAAACTATCTAGTTCTTTACGACCCTTCCTGTGTGCGTTCCGAGGTTTTGTTTTGGGGAGGAAAAAGAATATATTCACTGCTGCCTAACAAGCATGTTGTAACAGCTGACTAATTAGGGGTTTGCTGAAGTTGGATGTGCTGGCCAGAAGGGCGCAGATATCACAGCTCAACTGTAAGCCACAACCTAACCTGCAGAACACCCTTGTACATCAATAAAGTGAAAGGTATAATGTAGGACTAGAATAGACAGAAGCATTTTACAACAATGTCTAAAGAAGAGGGACATTAAAGACTAACAAAAAATCACTGATACACACACAAATGGAAACATGTTAATAAGTATAATCATGCACTGGAGGACCAGAGGTAGGACACAGGTATACACTTGACAGTTTCACTGACATATTACTATCACACTGGACAAAGACAACAACAACGTGATAGTGAGGATGTTAAACTGAAATGACTTATAACTGGGAGATAAAGCTGAAATTGGAGAAGAATTTGCGATTAAAAAAGCTTCACTGGTATGGAAGTTGCGTCGCGAAGTATAGAACAACTTGGCATGAGTTGGTTGAGGGTCTATGCTCCATTTTGGGATAGAAGGCAGAAGAAGAAGAAGTATAGTTGTGGCGCATTTGTTTGCTAATATAAGGGCCTGGGATTAGTTTTCATAGTATGTACATTTGTCCACACAAGATGTGATGTGGTCATTATTGCGTCTGCCACCTTTACTTACAAGAACATTTCCTGGCATCATTTTCAGGCCAGGTTGACTGTGGGCCCATCTCAAAAAGTTGAGCTGTAACACCCGGTATGCCATCAACAAGTCAGTAAAGGAGCTGGTGAGTCTTGTCTGAGGGACTACGGTTGATTGGAGCACACAGGACAGGAGGAGGTGAATCGGGGGGGGGGGGGGGGGGAGCAGGAGGAGGAAAATAAGAAGAAAAAGAAAAAGAAAAGAAAAAGAGATTAATAAGAAGATGAAGAAGAAGATAAATTATTACAATAATAATAGTGACAACAATGACCACAAGTTTAATCTTCATGATTTCACTGAATGTGTGAGATGGATAAAGGGATCATAATGTTAAAAAAAAGAAACAGCCAACAACATATACACATACACATAGAAATGCACATATGTTTATATTATGATTTATTACCAGTAAAACCATTAAAAATGTAAAGAAAGCAAGCAAGACTCCCTGGTTACCCTACATTCTATGTGCATGTATTATATGTTTTTTTTTAAAAAGCCGATTAGAAGTGGATTTATGCTAACTTGCTAATGCTAAGTGTACTTTATTATCCCGTCAAGTAATTACTGATCCATCTCTGATCCTTGCATTTTATTGTCTTATTAATGTGTGTTGTAAATATCCATAGACTGCTTGACTAAAAGTATTTTTTTTTTTTCAATGGGAGTCTTGCAATGTTTTGTTGAAAGTAAGTCACACAGTGTTAACATAAGTACATTCAAAACCCAGTATAAATGAAAGCATTATATACACAATATAAAACAGTGAACATTGTGGATTCAAAAGAGGAAGTTTCCCATGGCTAGCTGGGTAATGTGAGGAAACATGGCGCAGCAAACAACCAGCAAACAAAGGAATAATTAGGGTAAAGGACCACAAAGTATTTCCCAACACAGGGAGGGAACAGAACAGAATGTGTTGTCTGCAAAATCTGAGGGATCTATCTATCTTTTTTTACCCCATTAGGACATCACACAAGTGATAAAAACCCGATGACACAAAGTGCCACCATGTGGATGAGGATCACCAGTGGAGAGGTCCCAGAAACCGCGTTCAGCCATTAGACCATATTTATGGCCAGGCTATATTGCGGCCCCTGGCAACAGCCAGAGTAGGGCTTCAAATAAAGAAAAATTGCATCCCACAAAAGGATGACAATGGTTTGCGGACAAGTGAGGTATAAATGTACTGTAACTGAAATTTGAGTACGGCTTTAAGGCATTATGAGGAATTAATGTGATACTATCATTAAAAGTTCTGTGTAAAAAAAATGTTTATAATAATTTAGATATCTTCTGAGTATGAATGTTAAGCTGCAGAAGTTTATAAGATACATTTATTTTTTTTGCGTAAAAAAAAAAAAATAATTGTTTTGCAGACAACAGATTTATGTAGAGAATTTTATGATGTGGATGAAAATTAATGCTTGGTTTTGGTTTGCACAGTAAGGGTAATGGTTCTCAACCGGGTCAATTCTCAGATACTTGACCTCTTTAAACTCCTGCACCTGTGCTTGGCGGAACGTAGACATTATGTTGGTAGTGGTGCGAGCGTGTCTCTTAAAAAATTGTAGAAGAGAAGAACTTTAGAACATAAGCCAAAAAAAGACAAGAGATCTGACTCAAACTGGCCGCAGCATGAGAACAGAAAGTTCTGAGCATCTTGGGAAGGGACACAAAAAAAAAAAATCAGCAGACGAGAAGCAAAGCAAATTGCCTGTAACATACTTGAAACCTGAGACAACAAGAAAGAGCAAAAATTAGAAATTATGAAGCAAAATACAGTGCAGGCAACTTCCACTTCATTCCTGAGATTATGCCACAAGCATGGCAGCAACAGAGTTGCACTATTTGGTGAATAATAGCGTGAAATGAAAATATACACATATTTTGATGATGCAGTGCTGGAAGCTTTAGTAACCAGACCTCTTTAAACTCTTGGACCTGTGACTGCCTGAACATTGCGAAAACATTGGAAGGTGCTCTCTGAGCTCGCTTGGGCTCACCTTTGGACTTAATGGCCTGAAATAAAGTACAGTTATGCATTATATCATTCTCTACTGCTTGGCGGCTAATTCCGCCTTCCTACCTCCTTCATCTCCTGCATTGTCTTCTTGGGAAGCTTGGCAAAAACATTGGAGGCGGCTCTAGCTGATCGAGCACTTTTCTGCTCGTCCTGTAAAATCAAGAAAGGGTCATAAGTTCTGATGATTTTCAGGGGTCATCACTAAGCATGCATATGCCTTCAGAAAAAATGCCACCAGCAACTTGTTTCTTTTGTATTCATTAGCCCTGTGACTATCATCTCTGATTAACAGATACCGCTGTATAAATGCACTGCTAGGCTACATCTACATGTTAGAGAGAAGAAGACACCATGCAGACAGTACTGGAAACAATACACAACACACTCACTAACAAAGGTGTGAAATAGTTAATTTTGAAGGTGGTTACTTTTGAAGAGTTTCCTTTAAAGGCAGTTACTTTTAAAGGCTGTAATTTTTTAAGGCAGTTACTTTTGAGTGTAGCTAATTTTGTATTTCAGTTAAAAGTTTTCATTTATCATATTTTTCTGTGTATAAGAGGATATGAAATCATAAATAGTTAAACTTAAATTATATCGTCTTGTACACAGAATGTGTTTACAATATTTATTTCCTAACTATACTGCTTGCTCTAAACATAAAGGTGGTTTTGGGTTTTATACATGGAAGTTTAGTTGCGTATCCTTTACAGAACGTTGCAGAACCAACCCCATCAGCCCCTGGCTGTTGTGTGGTTTCACTAGAAAAATTTACGTCCAATAGTTTGCCATTGCTCCTGGACGGTCGGCTCCCTGATACCACTGTCGACAAATGCAATATTTTTGTCATTGTGTTTCATGTGGTATGCATGTGAGGAGAAGTGCAAACTTTGCCATACTATAAATTGTGCAGTCTATTGTTCTGTCTTCTTTGTTCAGATTTAAATTTGGGAAACACAGCTGGGATTTTCTGAGAAATGACAATACTTTAAAAAGACCTAAAACAAACTCACACAAGAAATCACAGTTCACATTCCAGAAACTTCTTAATGGATTCCTAATCATGCAGACTAGTGATATTTTTATTTATGGTTCAGTTAAAAGTTAGTTGCGTATCCTTTACAGGGACGTTGCAGAACCAACCCTAACAGCCCCTGGCTGTTGTGTGGTTTTTCTAGGCAAATTTACGTCCAGTAGTTTGCCATTGCTTCTGGACTGTCGGCTTTCTTGATACCACTGTCGATACCAACGCAAGGTGCATTACTTAAGACAATTATATCCCTATCTTTTTAAAAAACTATTTTTGATCAAACCAACATTTCTGGATAAGTGGGTGGCATTTTCTCCTAGGCATGGTACGGGGAAGCAATGCTGGCAAGCTTGTTGTCTACACTACATCATCAAAGGCACATTGGTCAAGCAGAGTTACAGCAGGGGCATGACCAAGCTCTGCTACTGTTGGAAAGCTGATCTCTGCTAGGTCTACTGACTGCTTTAAGAGAACTTCTACACGAGCGGGACTACGGGATGCTGAAACAAAAACTATGGGCAGAGTAAATGAGCAAGTGCAAAAACGAGACATGTTTTCATCAGCATAATAATATTTAATGAAACAAAAACAAGATGTGAAAAAACATGTTTCACAAAATGCTAGGAACACAGATCTGATTAGATTAAAGTGCTTTTAATAAAAAATAATGTGAAGTCCTTTAATTTGGAGATTAAAAAGATTGCTGTATATATATATATATATATATATATATATATATATATATATATATATATATATATATATATATATATATATTCACATGTACACATATTTGTGCCAAGTTACCGTTTAGAAAGCACACTTTCAAATTCACAAAAAAAAAACACTTTACTGAGAGATCTATGTTGCTAAAATAGAAGCCACTTTTACCTCTGACTGGACTTTTCATTCCCATGCGCCTGGGGAATCTATTTTTACATCAGTACAATAAGTTCTCTGTTTGATTGATTGATGTATTTTTCTGGTTATTACACACAGAGAAAAGTTTTGAGGAGGCAAGGAGTTTTTGTATTTAAATGTTAAAATATAATTTAAAAGACATTAATTTTGCTAGGAACCAAACATTGTGCCAGAATGTCACAGAAAAGAGAACTTATTGTCTGTAAATGATAACAGTTGAAATATTATTTCCATGCACATGAAAAAAAAATACATTCTGTGAAAACATTTGCAACAGGGAAGTTTTAGCTTTCTGGATACTATGCCATATTTTACCCTTGTTTTGTTTTTCTTCAAGAGTTCAACTTTTACATATACACATGAAATAGAAGCCGTAAAACTTAAGCTGTGTTTTACAAGCTCATTGTGGAGCTGGTCATTTATACTGAGGGAATTATCATCATCATCATCATCTAAATGTGCCATTCTATGTCACAGAGGGCAATCAGTCGTCTTCTGTTCTGTTCTTTCCTGTGTAATCCTTTCCATCATTGATGGAATACAGTTCAGCACCCCTGGTATGTCTTATGTTAAATTATGTTTTCCAGGAAATATTATTATCATTAAAAACATTGCTTTGGCCTGTAACAGAAAAATAATTTTTCTGCCTATAGATGGGAACTCAAACAATAATTTGAAAAGTATCTTTTCAGATAATATTCAAACGTAAACCTTCCTGCAACGGAACTAACAGAAAAGCTAGTTATTTCAATCCTTTAAATCTCCTTGTTTTGTATTTACCAGAAATGTAGACAAGTGGTAAAATTCCAGATGTCTGTTCTACACATGCACATCTAATTTACTGTATATCTAACAAATCAAGGCATGCCCTAGTCAGAGCTACATCATTCAACTCAGAATTACTACTTGTGCTTGCATCATAAACCAACTGCTGATAATTCACACTCATTAAATAAGAACAAATAGCATTTTTGGAATAACATGTATAGATCTTACATCACAAAACAATCAGTAGAACCATATCAGGCACTATAGAAGCACTTGTTATAAACTCTTGGTCTACATGTTTAAAATGTGCTTTTTTAACGAACTAAATTGTAAGAGCCAATCTAGAGAATTAATATGATTTTCATAATATTATTTTTAATCTTGTTTGCTTCATACTGACTTATAACAAAAACGTCACCATGGGTCACCTCACAGATTGCCAGAAGGGATTTGTAAGATACTGTAATGGAAATGGGCGTCATTTAGTTTACACATTCAGGCTCGTAGAATTCATTTAAATGTAAACATCAAGATGCACAGGAAGATCAGAACCATCTGGAGTGAAGGAATCACTGACAGCTTGAGTCATCAAAACATTATCCGTTAAACTGCAAATGTCTAATGGCCAAAGCAGATACTGGCAAAAGAAGAACTTGTAGAGTCTCAACTACTGAAGCCACTCTAAGTTTTGTTTTTTTACCTGAGGCAAATCTTTTGTCACATCAAGTTTCACTCAGTGTGCTACGAGTTCTTCTTCTTCTTCTTCTTTCTATTGTCGTCTCACTGTTACCAGGTTGTTGTAAGCCAATGCCGTGGTTGTGTATTTGTCCTGCGCCTCTCTGGTGGCTTGAGTGATGGATTTGCTCAACTTTTTGCAGGTTTCATCTACACTTTTATCCATTTATTTCTTGCTCTTCCTCTCGCCTTTCTCTCAGATTTTCTGCTGTAAGAAGTCTTATATGCAGTCTGGTCTGGTTGCATTCTTACTAGATGGCTGAACCATTTAAATCTTTGTCAATATAACCCAGACATAGTCTCATTCCAATTTTCTCTAATACTAGTATTTGTAGCCCTGTCTCGTATAGTGTTGTTAGTGACCTTGCGGAGACAGCACATTTCAATGCAATTTTCTGTTCTAGTGCCCTATTCATTGTCCATGTTTGGCACTGATAACATAAAGTAGGGATAAAGATGCTATTATTCATTTGCTGTTTTGCTTGAATGGAGACATTTGGGTGTATAGGCAGCGGGGCTAACTCGTAGGTGACAGCGTGTGCCTTCTGTACTCTGTCTTCTATATCTCATTCTAGTCTGCCTCTGTAAAAATGCTTCCTAGATATTTGAATTCTCGAATTTGTTTGACTGTAGTACCGCTAACATGAACGTTCATGATATTAAGTTTCCTGGTATTCTCATTAACTCAGTGTTTGCGGTGTTTATTCTAATGTCATACTCTGTGCAGGCTTGATGTAAGGAGTCAACATGGTGTGCTATGAGTTAACCCCTGGTAAATTTCTTCTGATCTGACATGTGAGATGCGATCATGTATGAAGAAAAAGCAATGACCCAATTTCTATACTGGCAAATCCCATTCCTGTCTAGTGGTCATTAACTTGCAGATAATTGTTTTCGACATGACAATACTCAGTAAGTGTTTAGATCAAAAGCTATCAGTATACCTAGATTTCTGAATCAGCTGCTTTTATATAGTTCCATTCAGTTATCACATTTATCTGATGATGTAGTTACAACATTGTGTTGGTTTCCTGCTCTTTAGGCTAAATCAGACACAAATTCACTTGCAGTTTCCTTTTTAAACATGCCCTATAACTAAGTTTTGAAATTTCCTTTACTGTAAAAATGCAAATGTAAATTATTTTGAGTATTATGTTTTACTATTGGTAGACAGCAGATTAAAGGGCGTGGCCACGTAACAAGATTGGCAACAGACAGGGCACCACTGAGATAAGTGTTATAGATTCAGCGGTAACAGATCAAGATGTCGACCACGCCGACCATAGACCTCGCAAATACTGAATACTGGACAACGAAAAATGACTGTATATGAAGTAAACAGAAGGGCTTGTTCCAGAGATCACTTTCTGCCCTGATGCTGCGATGTAGTCCAGGAGTAAAGAGCAGAAGAAGAAGATTTTCTACTTTACTGCTATTGAATAAATGTATGCAATATTGTCATACATATACACATTTTTAGTGCTGCTGAACTTAGTTTAACTATTGGATGGTTAGTTCAGAAAGCTATGAAATATGTGTCTGAAAAGTGACTTACCATTCAATAATGTAAAAAAAAAAAAAGTTACTTTACTGCACTGCGTTGAGAGCGGAAGAGAAAAATAGAAATGCAGTCAGCTAAAATGTAGATGGAAAGGCAGCTAACGGAGTGGGTCAAGCTGCTGGAAGACTTATAAATATAGATGTCTATGAAAGAGTAGACAAAGGTTAGTTTATGGAATGGAAAAGTTATAGGAAAACTTATTACTGTTGCCAGGTTGAATTTATAAATGCGATTTTGTCAAGATTAAATTACTTTCAAGACTGAAAGTATTTTATAGCAGGAACCATTGTTGTAACTTGTCTTTTACGATGACGATATCTGGTTAAATCACAAGTTGTGCATTATTTCCTTATTCTTTGCTATAAATTAGATGCAAAGATTTCTCACATTTCAAACTAATCTGACATCAGTGTACTCAAAATTTCCGGTATAATCTCTTACATACTATGACCTTTTTCTTGGTGTGTGCGTGTGCGTGTGCGTGTGCGTGTGTGTGTGTGTGTGTGTGTGTGTGTGTGTGTGTGTTTGTATGTGTTTTAACCAGAGAGGAGATACTGAAAAATACAAGTTGTCTCGTCAACTGTAAATTTTAAATGCTTAAAAAAAAAAAAGCGGATGGAAACGTCTAACATAATAATCATATTCACAACAGTTGAATATAAACAAAGTTTTTCAAATCTATAGGAATCTTTAAAAACGCAATCATACATATGAAAATGACATATACAAGACATGAATCCTCCATATTTCAGGCAACTTAGAAGATTTACACTGCACATATATATATATATATATATATATATATATATATATATATATATATATATATATATATATATATATATATATATATATATATATATTATAGATACATAAAAAGAAGCAGCTAATACTTATTTGATAAATTCATGTTCATCACAGGCTAACCGTGGTTTTTCTGTAATCTAACTATGCATTCTCTCATCATCTAAAGCTTCAATTATTTTGGAACTCACCTCTTCTGCCATTGTGAATCTGGAATAAAAGAAAAAGTGAACAATCTACATTAAAATGTGATCATCCTTTCCGAAACAGCACAGCTGCTCAATGGGCACAGGAACACCTATCATTACCAGTGCAAGAACAATGGTGGTGTTTGTCAGATCTATTCAGCTCCTTGAGCTCCCTCCCTAACCAACCAGCCATTACATTTGTAACGCTTTTCAGTTCACCAGTGTAATTTTTACGGAGATCATTTAGGATCGCCGCCGGAGCTACGGAGTTCGTGCTCTGTGCGATGCTCTCGGCAGGCGGCTAGCCGTTCTGTGGAGAGAGACCGCGCCATATGGGATAAAACCCGGTGCATTGAAGTCGGTCCTCTCAAATGTAACCTTTACATCTCTAACACTTAGTTATCATGCGGAAGATAAAGAAAACATTTTATGTGCTGCACCACCACGACCCTAACGGGTCAAGGTTTATGTTGCAAGTTGTAAGGATAATTTTTATAACAATAATAATTATTTCTATACTTGAACAAGGCCTAAGCCCTTTAAGCTCATTGTTTGATCTTGAAGAAAAATGTTTACAGATCTGTAACTTTTGCGTTTGCTATTTCACACTGTATGTTTGTTTGTTTTAGTATCCAGAAGCCATGAGTTGTTCACCCTTAGGCTGTATCCATTACTATATTAAATTACCTGTTTTGGCCTGGAATATTCTCCCGTTTTCTATTTCATTTTGTCTCCACTGCTTTCGTTTATGTCCTGTTGCTCCAGGACTAGTGGTGTCTTTGATAGATATTGCGTGTACAACTGCTGATCTGCTGTAATTGTCTCTTCTGTCGACGATGAGCTTCAGTTCTAGTTATGAACTGTTTGTTCTGGCACCATTATAGGGCTGTCTTATGCATTTAATGCGTGTATATGCTATTGGCTTTGCCGAGACTGTCTCATTTTTTAATGGACAGTGCTAGAGATAATTTGTGATTTTTGCTTAGCGGGAACAGAGCAATTACGTCTTGAATGGTTTGCTCTGAAGTTGGAACTACGAATAACTGATTGTTTCTGATTCTCTCTCTCTCTTTCCTTCTCTCTCTTTTTCTCGCTCCCTTCTCCTTCTTCTTCTTCTTCTTCTTCTTCTTCTTCTTCTTCTTCTTCTTCTTCTTCTTCTTCTTCTTCTTCTTCTTCTTCTTCTTCTTCTTTTTCTTCTTCTTCTTCTTCTTCTTCTTCTTCTTCTTCTTCTTCTTTCTTCTTCTTCTTCTTCTTCTTCTTCTTCTTCTTCTTCTTCTTCTTCTTCTTCTTCTTCTTCTTCTTCTTCTTCTTCTTCTTCTTCTTCTTCTTCTTCTTCTTCTTCTTCTTCTTCTTCTTCTTCTTCTTCTTCTTCTTCTTCTTCTTCTTCTTCTTCTTCTTCTTCTTCTTCTTCTTCTTCTTCTGCTTCTTTAATCATAGATGTCAAGGACATTCGGGTGTACAAGGTAGGTAACGAATGGGCTGATAGTTAGCTGCTACCGCTCCTCTGGTTGATGAGCTAGTTTATGGTGAAGCGGAAATGGTATAAGCTTTATAGGATCGAACGGACGGTGCAATAGAACCGATTGGGAATTCCTACACAGAAAGACTACAGCAGCTGCGGTTGGGAGTTTCTTTGGGGGGGGGGGGCAGGTCGTCACGGTGTTGGGGGGGGGGGGGGGGGGGGGGGGGGGGGGGGGGGGGGGGGGGGGTGGGGGGGGGGGGGGGGGGGGGGGGGGGAGGGGGGGTGGGGGGGGGGGGGGGGGGGGGGGGGGGGGCGGGGGGGGGGGGGGGGGGGGGGGGAGGGGGGTGTGGGGGGGGGGGGGGGGGGGGGGGGGGGGGGGGGGGGGGGGGGGGGGGGGGTGGGGGGTGGCGGGGGGTCTTGGGGGGGCGGGCGGGGGGGGGGGGTTCTCGGGGGGTGGGGGGGGGGGGGGGGGGGGGGGGGGGGGGGGGGGGTGGGGGGGGGGGGGGGGGGGGGGGGGGGGGGGAGGGGGGTGGGGGGGGGGGGGGGGGGGGTGGGGGGGGGGTGGGGGGGGGGGGGGGGGGGGGGGGGGGGTTGGGGGGGGGGGTTGGGGGGGGGGGGGGGGGGGGGGGGGGGGGGGGGGGGGGGGGGGGGGGGGGGGGTGGGTGGGGGGGGGGGCGGAGGGGGTGGGGGGTGGGGGGGGGGGGGGGGGGGGGGGGGGGTGGGGGGGTGGGGGGGGGGGGGGGGGGGGGGGGGGGGGGGGGGGGGGGGGGGGGGGGGGTTGGGGGGGGGGGGGGGGGGGGGGGGGGGGGGGGGGGGGGGGGGGGGGGGGGGCGGGGGGGGGGGGCTGGCAGGTGTTGTACAGAGGGGGGGGGGGGGGGCTGGGGGGGGGGGGGGGGGGGGGGGGGGGGTACAGAGATTCTGGCAGGTGTTCAGCATGAAGCGGGAAGCACAGGCGAACTTTCAATGTCGACTCTCCATTGGCCACTAAAGAAGGGGACGGTGCCATGTGCAGTGATGTTAATTCTGGATTCATTAATTCGCTCGCTTATTCATAATCAGGATTATTTTCTACCGTTTTGATTTTTTAAATTGTTAAATTTCAACAGTGAAAGTAATTGCCTGTGTACTAAACCTCAGTTGTCTCAACCCCCCCCCCCCCCATCTTCCCCACCCCAGGTCATGTTCCCCTTGAGTATATGGCAAACCCACCTTCCCAAAACACATAGATGAAGTTTAAACAGACTGACTCACACCTGCCAGTGGGTTCCAGGTCCAATATTAGGGGAAACAGAAAATACCCACTGCCCCCTAACAAGCATGCCGTAAAAGGCAACTAGTTAAGGATGTTTTCTTCGAGTCGGAGTGCATCTGCCGGAGAGGCGACGAATCTACAGTCTGCACAAGGTTCTCTAAATAAAATTAGGAAAACGGGTCGGGATGCCCACCCAATTTGTGTGCATAGATGGTGAGGAGGACGTGAACTGGGAGGTAGTACTAAACCCGGAGACTGGCCTATTGCCAGAGAGATGGTAGTAGTGCTTTATGCGATTAATTGTGTGTGCAACCACTGCTATGTTGTAGCTACTGCTTACAGATATGATGACCTGTATTTCTGGTGCCGGACCGTTTCTGTTGGCCCTTCTGATGGCTGCGTTATGCATTAAAAGCGTGTGTATGCTGTTGACTTTGCTAAGACGGCAGTCTGTATCAATTTTATTGTTACAATGGACAGTAATGGACATTCTGTGTAGTTGTCGTTGGCATAGAAGCAAGCAATGATGGGTTGACCCTTTTCTTCTTCTTCACTTCCTCTTTTACCGCTGTAGGTGTCGAGGGAGATATAAGGTTCTGTTTCTAGCTCTTTTGGCTGCCTCGACCATAGGCACATCGTGCTGTTGTAGAGTTTCTCTGATGTTATCCTTCCATCTTGTTCTTAGTCTACCCCGTGCTCTACGTCCTTCTTCTCTTTCCATGTATGCTTTGTATGGTATGGTGACCCTTTTCAATAAAGTTTAAACTTCGATCGCCTGATTACCTGTTGATGTGCAACATTATATCTTGGTGACTTATGTTTCAGTTAGATATTTTATTTAAATTAACTTAGTGTGGGCTCCTTATCTACAATCTGGGGATGGGGGCGATGAAGGGAATGGACAGAACAGAGCCACGGCCTCTCTGACAAACATGTCATAAAAGTCGACGAATTAAGGGTCTCCTTCGAAGTCGGAGTACACCTGCCTGAGAGGCGAGGAGCCAACAGTCTGCATACAGAAAGCCAGATCTGTAAAACGGAACCGCAGTGGAATAAGACAACAGTCCAGAAGTAAACGAATAACAAAAACTTTCCGCCGGAGTTTACAGCTGGTGAACGCGAAGAAGAAGAATAATCAAATACAATATTGTCTGCAATAATTTGGCCTATGACTTATCATGCTTGAAATAAACTGTAACATTTTGTGGTAAATCTGTATCATAGACTGAAACTGTTATCTTTTCAAAAGAGGTTGAAGGCTGAGCTAATTTATGAAGTAAAAGAGACTGTTGTACTCACGTTACAAAGAAACTACCGGATGGGTCCCACAAACAAATCTAAGCCCAGAGATCTTGTCCCGACCGAGCCAAGCTGAAGATGCTGCTAAAGTGAAAAACTTGGCCTCCCGTACATCCTTCATACCTACTCACTCCCGTGACGTCACGGCAGGCGTGTTCCTTATCAGGGATTTTCGCCAGCGGCCTCGTGCAGTCGGGTACCGGCAGAGAAAGTAGTCGAATTAAGCATCCCTCATTTATGAACCATTCCCCCAATACAGCGAAGCAATGTTTCATAGCTTCACGTATTTTCGTTGTTAAACTCTGAAAATATATTCGTATTTTCGTTGCTAAACTTTGAAAATATATTCAATAGTGATACATATTGAAAAGTGTTCAAAGAATAATTGTTGTTAAAATAAAAAGTGAGAATATGCTGTCATTAATACAGCATAATGTATAATGTAAAAAGGTCGTACTTCCAAAGAATTACCACATCTATTCTTTTTACCGGGGTTTCACAAGCGGTGTAATTTATTATTGGTATGATTTTAGAACAAAGTATTTCACAGTTATTTTAAATCGCTTTTATGATTAGTAATAGTAATTGGAGGACAGGAACGTTTTTCGATTACTTCTTTGGAGCTGATTTTCTAGTCTCACCTGCCGCGATGTTCCTCCAGAAGCCGCTGTGTAATTTCCTAATACAGGCACACGGTTTCGGAGTGCTCACGGATTGGCTCAATTTGAGCCTATTTTTAGCTCGTCTGTATCTTCCTGCCTCATGTACTCACTCACGATGTATACTCAAGTGTGCAGGGATACAGTTTCTGTATAAATGCTCTATGAATACGAAACGTAGGATGTGTGTCTGGGATATAGGGAAAGCAAAGCTAAGACTAGGATGGGGGAGGCTGGCACGCTGAGATAGCTTAAGATACACTGATGTTGATATAACGCAACACATGGCCAAGAGAAGGCCGAGACAAAGTTGAAATGAAGGTGCAAAAGGTGAGCTTAGGGTGGGAGTTTGTAGGGAAACAAAACAAATAAATACAAATATAAATGTATACAAGATGTGTTGTGTTGGGACAGTTCTTTTCTCACATGTTTGCTCTTGATATTTTATTTTTCGTACCCATTATTAGCCGTTCATTGTGGGAATTCACAGAACTAAAGCTGCTGCTATTACTGTGGCTGCTGCTGCTACGACCACTGCTGCTTTTGCAGCTGCTGCTGCTGAAGCAGCTGCTACTGCCACTACTACTACTACAACTACTACTACTACAACAACATCTACTACTACTACTACTACTACTACTACTACTACTACTACTACTACTACTACTACTACTACTACTACTACTACTACTACTACTACTACTACTACTACTACTACTACTACAACAACAACAACTACTACTACTACTACTACTACTACTACTACTACTACTACTACTACTACTACTACTACTACTACTACTACTACTACTACTACTATTACTACTGTTGCTGCTGCTGCTTCAACTGCTACTACTGCTACTGCTCCAGATGCTGCTGCTTGCTGCTACTACTACTGCTGATGCTACTACTGCTGTTGCTACTACTACTACTACTGCTGCTGCTTCAGGTATTAATACTTCTGCTGATCCCCAATCTTCTCTTTCTACTACTACTATCATTGCTCTTACTCTTACGTGCTACTACTTTTGCGCTACTTGTATCACTATTACTCTCAATTCTCTACTAAAATCAGATACTGCTGAAGCAACTACTGCTGCTCCTACTACATTGTCCCCAGTTCCCATTGTCTTAGCCCAGTGGTTCTCAACCTTCCTAATGCTGCGACCCTTCAATAAAGTTCCTCAGATTGTGGCGACTTCCGATCATACAATTATTTTTGTTGCTACTTTAAAATGTTGAATGTTGAATTAAGAATCGACACCATATAACTCATTACACTCCCAAAAGCGCTCCGTCCCCATCTTCAACAGCAAACGAAAATTTCCAATTATGATGGCACCAGTAGCTGTCTGATTGTATATCCATCTCTCCTTTCCCTTGAGTGTTGAGCGTCGGCCAAATCACCGGGAAATTCCTCGCAGCGCCATTCTCCTCAGACTGTAATGATCAATTTATTCACTCGCTCCCAGAGGGCCCTCACAAAATCTAGCTTGTCATACATCATTTCACCACCAAGTGGTGCTGAACCGGCTAGTCTATCTGCCTGCTCATTTCCCAACACAGTGGCAACAACTGGAGAGAATATCCACAGGATGCTAACTACCCGGGACGTCTGAAGAGATGCTTGCCACTCTGCTTGGAGCATTCCTGTCTTCACCTTTCTCAACATGCTCTGGGAGTCAGTTACAATCACGGCATGTGTGTACAACTGAATCTCAAGTTAGTGGAAGGCAGCAGTGACTGCCTCCACCTTCATTCTCAAACTAGACTCTGTGATATCATATGCCAGGCTCTGTTGCACTAAGCGATGTCCATTCGCTTTTGCTATGAACCCCCATGCACTTCGTTTGCCCCTCAGCACATAGCCATCTGTATAGATAATTACATCTCTTGGTCGGAAATTGTCATGAATGATTTGTTAAACTTCTGATTCTGCAGCGCCAGCTGGCCAGCCCCTGCACTCACGACCCAAAGTGATAAAAACCCTGCACAAGTCTGAAACGTGCTTAGACACTTTTACTCACTCCTCACCTCGCACAAATTTATCAAGCCTGCACACAGGTCTGACTGTGCCTTCAGCTTGCGCCATCCAAGACCTTCCTCTTTTAAGTATGTGACACTTAGCTCTACCCAGGGCTTCATTCAGGGGATGCTTCTTGTCTGCAGCTACTCTGAGATAGGACTTTGCTTGCAGAACTTTGAGCCCTGTCTGCAATAGTAGACAGTATAGTATCGCATAAATACTACCTGGGTATCTCTTGTGCACCCAGAATTACATTTTGTATGCGTTCAAGTTTCATCAGCTGACTCTTTGATACGGTAAGCATTCCAAGTCCATAATTTATCACTGACAGGATCACATGCTGAGAAACTGTGAACAGCATTCTTTGTTCCATGTGAATTGCTGCCAAAATCTTGACAGCATTAAGTACTTTTTGGCATTTCACCCAACTGCCTCAAAATAATCCCTGAAGGACAGACTTCTATATAAAATTATACCCAGATACCTCAGTTTGTTTTCTCTTTCTTTTTACCTCATAACTTCAATGAATATGTGTTCTCCGATCGTCTTTGGCTACCCGTGTAAAAGGGTCGTTCGACACACACACACAAAAAGGATCTCGACCCACAGGTTGACAACCTCTGTCATAGATCCTTCTGGACCCGTATTGAACTTATCAGTCACTTCCGGACTCCCAGTCAGCTATCGCTTCATGACGGATTTAAGAAAGTGTGGCCCTCATCTCTTGTGGTGGTCGGGGGTCTCCGTATCGAAGTAGTCAAGCCGTTTTCCTCGCGCTCTGAAGGTTGTGGGTTCGTTCCACGGCTGCACTCTTCAGTTCACCAGTGCGGTTTTTACTGAGATCCAATTGGGTCGTCGCCAGAGCTACGGAGTTCGGGCTCTGGAGACGACTAGCCGTTCTACGGAGAGAAACTAAGCCATGCTGAAAAAAAAAAAGCCAATGCAATGAACTTGAACTTGAACTTTGTAGAAAACAAAAATTTAAATGGCTGACTCTTGGTCGTTCTGATTTTGTGTGTCGTTTGGATGCGCCTTGATTATCGATTTTCCTTTTTGTGCCTTTCCTTTTTGTCTTTGGGAGGTTTTGATTTTTGGGTTTGTCTTTAGAGGTTGATCCGGTTTCTTTAGGTTTTTTGCTAGCTGTTAAGCACTCTGTCCCTGATTGTGCCTTGGCTGCTTCCTTGTACCCACATCAAAACCGATAAGCTTGCCACTGAGTTCCCGCAACAAGGCCCTTTCCAGGGACCCCAATTTGAAATCTTTTTGTGCTTTTATTTTTTCTCATCGTACATGTGTAAGCACGTTTAGCGTTAAAAAAAATCTTTTTTTGGGCCTTTTTTTTTGAGTTTTTTTTTTTTTTTTTTTTGGCTGGCTTTTTTTTTTTTAAATTTTTTCAATGCAATGAAGTCGATTCTCTCGACTTTAACCTTTAACTTGTGTTGGACGAACAACAGCAACAACCACCACCACAGGTTCTAATGCTAAGCCATTTCTACTTCTTGTCTTTCACCATTTCCTTCCTGTCTTCTTCATCTAGATCTACAGTTTGGATAACGAGTTTACATAACAACTGAGTCCAAGCTGGCTATGTCTAAGGATGCATTCATGTGATCCACGCTAAGATGAAGATTTTCTAGAATAGTTTTCACGTGCAGCCTTGTGCTTCTTTATTTTCTTCTCAATCGGACCAGTTAACGTCATGCATGCTTTTTTTTTCGAGTTCTTTTTGAGTTTAGTGCGTCATATCTGGTACAAGAGTTGAATTAAGATTAGCTAGTGTATTTGGATATAGCATGCTGGGGCAATATGTAGATCAATTACCACTTTATAGGTAATGTTGCCAGCAAGAAGTCAGTCGTCTTTCACGATCTAGGAAATTTTCCTGTAAATAGTTTCGCTGGACTGGATCGTCCGCTAAGGGATACGCTCCGTAAATAAATCCCTGCTTTCCCAATGGGGAACGAAAAAACATGCTAACTTTATTTGTGGGAACTAGGCACAGGGAATTGAACCAAGAACAACATGGCAGGTAAGTGAGTACGATTCCCTAGTTCCAACATTTCGTTATTTGCCGATTTAACTCAGAGGTCAAGGGTAGGCGACTTTTAAACACGCGTACAACGAAACAACTGTCTGCATACACATAAGTCAGATCTATAAAACGGATGTGCACGCAATACCCAGGTTCTGAAACAGGACTAGAATCTAGGAGTAGACGAACAACTAGAACTGACGAAGTGATCGCGGAGAAAAAGAAGAAACTGCAGAGCTGGTCACTATTTTTATTGCATCACACAGAGGATGCTACCAAAAACATAAACATTACTGCTAACATACGTACACTTTATCAGCACTGACAGGCAGAAAAGAATTGCAGCCTTCTATAGTTGCTTATGAAAATAAAATAAAAAATTATCTTCACTGTACAACAGACAATGGACGCGTGTGTCTGTCACAAGAACTTTTCACAACGGTGAACATTAGCAATGTGAAATTTGCAAATGTCATTCTGGCATACATTTCGAGGCAAGCTTCTATTTTCAAAAAGTTTTCTACGTCTTACTGCAAGCTGTCGCCACAATCACTAACCATATTACCCATCACTATAATTATCTTCTCTTGACTGAGAACCTTTATATATATATATTTTTACCTACTGAATAATAATAATAATTGTGGCGGGTAACTTCGCTTTACACTAGCGAATGCACTATGTGCAATTCACAGAGGGAATTACAAACAGTGAAACATCATAAGGTATTATAGTAACCCCAGCCTTGCTGGTTAAATGAGAGGATTCGGGGTTTGCCCACATCTTATTCCCTACTGTAATTAAACTTGTATATTTAAATGTTCTTAAGTTCACTGACAATGTTTACAGTTAAAATGAAACTTCATAAAACTGTAGGAACATTAAAACTAACATTTATTAGGATTTTCAAATCAATATAAATTCAAATGATAACTAAATGGCTGTGGATATAAAATCCGGTTATAAAAAGATAGTGGTCAACTGTCCACTTAGCTGTAGCTTATGTCCGCTTCTGGCTAAGCCTCGGTGACACATCAGGCAGGCCGAATCTTCCAGTCCAGTCCGGACAATCGGGTATCTGCGGCTAAGCTTAGGATCTACTTCTGGACTCCCACCTGTATTCACCATCTGGAATACAATCTGGAACTAGAACAATAGAACAGTCCTTATACAAACAGTCAGGAAGGTTCTAACTGGAGACAACAATACCTCCAGTCTTTAAACTGTTACACTACACATATATATATGGAGTAGGATAGTAACAGGTGTTCACATTCTACTGGTATAGAATGGGAATGTGTACAGAACATGGTCCATAATCCTGATGGGGAAATATTTAGGAAACCAGTTTCATGAATACTCTCAAGAACAAGAGTTTACAGCACACAAAAAGAAAGGGCATTCCTCAGTGTAAATTGTTCTGATGTCTGCACACTAGTACTCCTTTAAAGGGTTAACATGCTTACACACACAGACATATACAGTCATATTTCACAATATTCTCATTTTAACCACATGGGTTCACATCACAATGAATGAGAAACAGGGAGTGAGTTTACCAAGACCAGGAACTCATAACAGGTGCTTTGCACTGTTTGAAAATAAATGGGATTGACATATCTCCATCAATATACTGGGTGCTGGGATAGATGTCAAAATCCAATCATAGATGACAATGGGCTTTCCATCTGTCACAGTATTAACATAAAATATACAACACTCACTCCAGTTTAAATCTAAATCCACACATGTGCTAATCTTATTCAGCAGAGTTTAGAAGTGAGGGGTGAAATATAATTATTACATTTGTAAGGCCAGCTGCTGTAAAACTGAAATGTATTCCTAGTAATAGGGAAATATATCTACAACAATAATAATTACAAGCAGGGGCCATACATCTCTTTTCTGCTTCTTCTTCTCTGACAGTGTATTCACTTTCCAAGCTCTTAAACTAGTCTCAGCTTTGGTAATAATATTATCTAAACAAAGCACTTTTTAAAAGGACAGAAACAGCTGTCCAGACCAGCTCGTCACATATGCCCAACGAAGATAAGTTTGATATTTACATATCAAACTTAAACTGGCCTGGATACTGTTTCTGCTACCTACAATCCACCTGCTAAATTATCCCCTAATTAATCTGCTATGGGATCTAATAGGAACAAAAAATTTCTCCTTAACAACTGACTGGGATTTGTAGCCCCGTCCCAGCGGATATGACCGACTGCGACTACCATACCAAAGTCTTTTCCCAGAGAAAGTCAAGGCGGACTGTCCGCTTCTCTGAATAGAAACAATCTTAACAAAGAAAAGATGGCATGAAGGAAAGATCAGTTCAATGTTCAAAATACCTGTCTGAGTGCGTCTTATCCATGAAACTATCTGGGAGGATTTACATGGAAGAAAAGGTAAGCGCTGCTTACGACAGTGTACAGACCCTACAGTCTCAACCGTAGACTGGGTCTTGTGGGTTTCTTCTGAAGATGAAGTAAAGGAAGGGTTCTTCCTCCTCTTGGCTGCACTGGCACAGACTGAAGTTTCTGGCCTGGTTGCAGAGGATTTGGCATAAGCCTCACCAGATTTAGGGTTGGGATCATTAATGGTCCTAACTAAACTGGCAAAAGACCTGAGCTTAAGGAGTTTACTCTTTAAGGGGTTCTCAGTAGACCTAGTTAACTTTTTAGCAGTCTGCCTAGCTGTCGGTCTAGTCTTGGTGAAACACACAACTCTTTTCAGAAGAGGTGTCCACAAAAGCTTTGGTTGGCTCATCTTGGATTGGATCAAGATGCGAGACTTTTGGTCTCTCATGACCTGCTTATTTGCAGTCGTCGGGTTGTCAAAGTTGTGCTTGCCCTTGGTTCTGAGGGGACACAACAACATACCCTGAGACCTCACTGGCTTATCAGAAGCCTGAGACTCATTTTCTGGATAGTCAAAGTTGTGCTGGTCCTTGATTCTGAGGGGACACAACAACATACCCTGAGACCTCAAGGACTTATCTAAGGCCTGAGACTCTTTTTCCCTAACTTGTAAGCAGGACTGAGATGCATTTTTGCTTCTCTCAGTAAACTCTAGGATATCACTCGACTTACTGGAAAAATCTATGTCTTTAACTAGCACATGACTTTCTACTGACTGCGTGTGAGAATAAGTAGTGGGAGCATGGACATAAACAGACTCCGCTTTACAAGATACTATCTGCAGCGTGGAGCTGAAGTCTTCTGTCTCGCCACCTACCTTCTTCAAAGTTTCCTTGCTGTGCAAGCTTCTAGATACAATAATATTATCTAAAATGGGGTTGGTTTTGGGAATAACACTTTTTATTTCTGCCAAGGAATGACCATCTTGACAGAAATCACCACCCTGAGTTAACTCAAGTTTTGTGGTAGCTAGCCCACTAGTGGTCACTGCAGTTGCAGGCTCACTAGTTTTGATCTCTTGACAGCTGCCAAGGATCTCACATTCTCTACCAGGGTTTTCATTTCCAGATTCTGGTGGGGTAAGGGATCTTTCTTCAATTACTGATGTACAGTGACTGATACTTGTACTTGGAAATGCATTTTTGGCTGACATGGAAGTGTCTGGCTTTTTGGTTGTGAACATCCATAACTCTCGGGAAGGCTCGCCAGCAAAGGCTTTCTGGTTCCACTGAGCATGTTCAACAGCCTCTTTAAAACCTCTAGCTAGTGCATGCTGTTCCATTTGGACACATTCCAGTTGCCACTCCCAATCTTCCTTGACCTTCTCTGCAACACACTCTAGCAGTTTAATACCTGTGAATTTGCAAGCCTGACCCATTTCTATACTTCTAAAAAACCAATCTATAGAATCTACTTCCCTCCCTTGGACACCTACATTAGCTTCTAGTTGAGATTTGGCATTCAACAAATCAGAGACATATATATCTAGCTCAGCCCCACTCAAACCTGCCTCATGAGCAGCAAAGTCTGAGATGGTCTTGCCCAATAGAGAATGATATGCTGCCATCTCGGTTAAGCTGTAGTGACCTTTACAAGGAGTTTGCAAATTATCACCTATGATTGCTGCTGAAATTATAGAGTACTAGACAAGACTCAGAAAATTAGGTCAACAGAGGGTTAGTAAGCAAATCACATATGCATCAATCAAATAATCAATCACATAATCAATCAATCAATCAGAATTTAAAAAAATAGCAATGCCACTTGTCAAACCATTTCAACAAATCCTTAACCTTATGGGCAACCATTAATTTGGGAATTAAAATTGTCCTAGCCAATTATATATTTTGATTTCCTAAAGTCAGTGAACATTTAAACTATTTGTAAATTTCAGTTACATAATTACCTAAGTTAATTTTTGCTAACTTTAACAGGCAAACTAGTAACTAATGACTCTGAGCCGTCAGTGTTCTTTAAGTATATGCCATAAAATAAATCAAAGATGGCTAAACACTTGAACACAAAATATAAAAAAAATATGCTGTTGTCTAGGGAAAAACCAGGAACAATATCTCACTTTGTGTGTGAGGTTACAAACCCCGAGACAAGATCTCCACTTTGTAAGTGAGTAAATTCCGAGACGAGACCCCACTCTGTGGCGGGTAACTTCGCTTTACACTAGCGAATGCACTATGTGCAATTCACAGAGGGAATTACAAACAGTGAAACATCATAAGGTATTATAGTAACCCCAGCCTTGCTGGTTAAATGAGAGGATTCAGGGTTTGCCCACATCTTATTCCCTACTGTAATTAAACTTGTATATTTAAATGTTCTTAAGTTCACTGACAATGTTTACAGTTAAAAGGAAACTCCATAAAACTGTAGGAACATTAAAATTAACATTTATTAGGATTTTCAAATCAATATAAATTCAAATGATAACTAAATGGCTGTGGATAAAAATCCTGTTATTCAAGGTAGGTTAGTTAAATCTTAGCTGTAGCTTAGGTCAGCTTCTGACTAAGCTTTGGTGACACCTCAGGCAGGCCGAATCTTCCAGTCCAGTCCAGACAATCGGTATCTGCAGCTAAGCTTATGGATCTACCACCTGGACTACAATCTGGAACTAGAACAATAGAACAGTCCTTATACAAACAGTCAGGAAGGTTCTAACTGGAGACAACAATACCTCCAGTCTTTTAACTGTTACACTACACACATATATATGGAGTAGGATAGTAACAGGTGTTCACATTCTACTGGTATAGAATGGGAATGTGTACAGAACATGGTCCATAATCCTGATGGGGAAATATTTAGGAAACCAGTTTCATGAATACTCTCAAGAACAAGAGTTTACAGCACACAAAAAGAAAGGGCATTCCTCAGTGTAAATTGTTCTGATGTCTGCACACTAGTACTCCTTTAAAGGGTTAACATGCTTACACACACAGACATATACAGTCATATTTCACAATATTCTCATTTTAACCACATGGGTTCACATCACAATGAATGAGAAACAGGGAGTGAGTTTACCAAGACCAGGAACTCATAACAGGTGCTTTGCACTGTTTGAAAATAAATGGGATTGACATATCTCCATCAATATACTGGGTGCTGGGATAGATGTCAAAATCCAATCATAGATGACAATGGGCTTTCCATCTGTCACAGTATTAACATAAAATATACAACACTCACTCCAGTTTAAATCTAAATCCACACATGTGCTAATCTTATTCAGCAGAGTTTAGAAGTGAGGGGTGAAATATAATTATTACATTTGTAAGGCCAGCTGCTGTAAAACTGAAATGTATTCCTAGTAATAGGGAAATATATCTACAACAATAATAATTACAAGCAGGGGCCATACATCTCTTTTCTGCTTCTTCTTCTCTGACAGTGTGAATATTAAATTCAGCCTCACTGTGTTATTCACTTTCCAAGCTCTTAAACTAGTCTCAGAATTATCTGGAGTAAATCTAAATTAAAGCAAGACAGTGATTTATTAAGCTAATATCACCATGAGGTAAAAATGTAACTTAGAAGGGATTAGGTATAATGAATATACACTTCATTCCTTTTTAATTGTCCCACCATGCTGGAAACAGGAACTGGCTGAGATTTCACATGAGGACATAATTATCACTTAATTAATATAAGTATAATTATTAAAAATACCAATGCACGTTTCTAGTAGCAAATAAACATTAATTCAATCATCGAATAGATAATATGTTTGCATACATGTACATACTAGATCATAAACGTGGTTAGTAAGGATAAAGAAATTTATCATAGTTTTTGAGCCATGTGGGCATAAAATTTCAGAATTTAACCTGTGGAATTAATTCAGAGGAATAAGCAGCAATACATCAAATTAAACTTATTCTTTTAACTCACCCCTGGCAGGGAATTCAAACAGAAAATTGGACCACAGGCGGACTAAGAACTTTAGTCTGAACCGGTCAATTTCTGAATTGAAAAGGGAACAGGAAGTCTTTAAAAAGGAGGAAGTTACTCTTCAGTTCCCCTTGACTAATCATCTCATTCGCCTTTATTACCTTTCAACTCTTTAATTATAATTTTGCTCCAATGAAGCATTAAGAAAGGGGTAAGAAATTTCTTAATTAATCCAGTGTTATTATGCTAATTAAAAGCAATAGGAAAATGTTTAGAACTTTGGTAATAATATTATCTAAACAAAGCACTTTTTAAAAGGACAGAAACAGCTGTCCAGACCAGCTCGTCACAATAATAATAATAAAAACAACGTATATCTCCCTGTTAACTTACTTTAAACTTGAATTCGGGACAGTAAACTTTTAGCAGTGGGTGATGCCATCGCGTAGTGGCTAGACCAGTGTTTTCCCAAAGTAGAGGAAAAGGTAAAGTCGGGAGATGTGAACCAGCGTCATTGCACACAGTTATAAACCATAAGTGCTCTGCCACCAGTACCCACAGCTGATAAGAATTGTCCGCCTGTGTCGCCGTCCGCACGTAACTCTGTGGCTACAGCGACGTTCCTCCATTTACCCCAGAGTGTCAACTAGAGTGTCCTAGAGGCTGGGTGAACCCCGGGAGCCGCCCGGTTTCGAACACCGACCGTGGGCTGCAGCGAGTCGCAGCTGGATTTGAAAGCGAGCCTCTTATCGACTGCGCTAACGCGGCCCTGAAGTGAGCACTGCCGCCCTCTTGGGGGCGTCAGTCCGGTTGAAGCCGCGGCAGCCAAGTCGGTCAAATTTGTGCCAGGGCAATGGGGAACTTCCCGAGGTATAGTGAGGATTCCAGTTGCAGCTAGGGGCAGTGAACAAGTTTACAGTAGAGGCGGAATAGAAGAAGGGAACAAGACATTTTAATTAATCATCCGGGGTAAGGACGGGCAATTAAATCTAGTTTCATACAAAAGAAACACTCTTGGATGTAGATTCCAACACAATATTGACTAGCTGGCTGGCAGGCAATTAGTTAGCTATTGCTCTACAACTGTTCCTTCTCAGCCAAAGACAGAAACTTGAACCTGCAACTCGTTGCTCCCCTTGTCGCAATAAATTAAACTTGTTTTAACCGCTAGGCAGTTTCCTTTTGATCTACATAACGAGTTTCAGTTATGACTGCACCTGTTTTTGGAACATTATCAGCACACTTTTGGCTGTTCGTGCTATTTTGATGATTTTCTTCTGCTCAACAAACTATTGTGGCATCAGTCAACTGTCGCGCTCTTTCAGAAACTGCACACATCAATGATTGATAGCAGGCCATTAGTTCTGGAAACGGGTGTCCCAGTAATTATTATATTTTAGGCCAGCGATTCTCATAATTTTTTTGCGGCACACCTACCCTTACAACAGTTTAAAAACTTAGGAAGAGAAGAAAAAACAGTGCACATTTAATGTTTCGTTGTCTTTAATTTATTGATATGAAAGATGAATGAGGATCAACTCACTCGACCCAGAAAGTTTGCTCCTGTATATGGTTTTTATTTTTTATGTAAGCGTACGTTGAGAATGCACTGCAGCCTTGACGATAGCATTGACTTATGAATACACCTGCACTCAGAACTAAGCGTTGACTTATGAATACACCTGCACTCAGAACTCAGCATTGACTTATGAATACACCTGCACACAGAACTCAGCATTGACTTATGAATACACCTGCACCCAGAACTCAGCATTGACTTATGAATACACCTGCACTCAAAACTCAGCTTTGACTTATGAATACACCTGCACCCAGAACTCAGCATTGACTCATGAATACACCTGCACTCAGAACTCAGCATTGACTTATGAATACACCTGCACCCAGAACTCAGCATTGACTTATGAATACACCTGCACTCAGAACTCAGCATTGACTTATGAATACACCTGCACCCAGAACTCAGCATTGACTTATGAATACACCTGCACCCAGAACTCAGCATTGACTTATGAATACACCTGCACCCAGAACTCAGCATTGACTTATGAATACACCTGCACTCAGAACTCTCCTCGGCTTCATTCGTTATATTTCTGTTTTAAACTTTTGTCTTCGCTGATCTCAAGCAGATTTGGAAACATTCTTGATTTTTCCCGCGGCACCCCTGGCATACGCTCGCGGCACCCAATTTGAGAACTGTTGTTCTAGGTTATATGTTAGAGCAGCTGTTTCCAGCCTTTGGGTCGGGACCCTTTTTGGGATCAACGACCCTTTCACAGGGGTCGCCTTAAAGACATATTCATTGAAGTTATAAAGCAGTCACGAAAATAATTGATTGTTTTGAGAGTTGCCACAACACGAATAACTGTATTAAAGGGTCGTCACAACACGAGGAACTGTATTGAAGGGTCGCCACAACACGAATAACTGTATTAAAGGGTCGTCACAACACAAGGAACTGTATTGAAGGGTTGCCACAACACGAATAACTGTATTAAAGGGTCGCCACAACACGAATAACTGTATTAAAGGGTCGCCACAACACGAATAACTGTATTAAAGGGTCGCCACAAAACGAATAACTGTATTAAAGGGTCGCCACAACACGAATAACTGTATTAAAGGGTCGCCACAAACGATGAACTGTATTAAAGGGTCGCGGCATTGGAAAGGTTGAAAGCCACTGTATTAGAACTTATGGCGTCTACTGTGAAACCAATTTTCTGTATGTGCATTCTCTCTCTTGTCTTGTCCACAATTGCCTCACAGCGTAGTGGGGAGTCGCAGTTTTCTATCCTGGGCCAGGTGTGTTGCACGTGTTGTTGTTAGTCCGTGTTGCCTCAGGATCTCTGATATATTGTCTATCCATCGTACTCACGGTCTGCCTCTTGCTCTAGGGCAGTAGTGCTGTTCGTTGTATGGTCGTAGAGGCAGTTGGTCGGTCTGCATTCGCATCAAGTGGCCAAACCACTCTATTTGTTGCTTCTTTATGTATTGCAGGCATGGTGTGGTTCCTACAATTGATCTAATGTTCTCGTTTCGAACTCTGTCTCTCCTTGTGACATTGGCAGCCTTACGTAAGCATCTCATTTCGCACGTCGTGATCTTTTTCTCCTGTGCTCTTGTTAGGGACCAGGTTTGTATGTGCATTACAGACTCAAAAGTGCACCCCTAACCACTTTTATCCATCCACAACTGTGCAAGTCATATTTTAAAACAAAATGTGGTGATCTGTTAGATATTGCCTCTTTTCGCTTCAGTTCTGTAATGAATTTAAAGAAAATTAGATAGATTTTAAAGTATGATTTTGGACACTGGTAGAAAGAGGCATTTGTGTCACAGCCATGCTAATGAGTCATCATCATCATCATGTTGCAGGTCCTTTGTAGAACGTCGTTCTCATCGCTGTCTGCCGGAAAGAAACTCGTCTTGGCAGTTTTCCCGCCTCATAAACTTTCACACTCAAGAAGTCACTTACATCCTGTGCCCATCTTCGTGTTGGTCGGCCCCTGCCTCTCCTTCCTGGTACCATGCCTTCTGCTATTATTTTTGTCCAATCCGTCATGGCGCTTGATATGACCAAAATATTTCATCTTCCGAGACAGGATGCTGTTTATAAACCAATCTTCCTCGATGTTCAGATCTTTCAAGATGTCAATATTTCTCCGCTTCTTTGTCCAAGATATTCTGAGAATCTTTCTGTAGTATTTCAGTTCAAAAGCTCTAATTCTCTTTCTTAAGGACTGAGAGATAATCTACGACTCACGTCCGCCTGTTGCTACAGGGAAGATGCATGCTCTCAAAGTTCTAATTTTGATCTCCTTGCTGGTGCTTAACCATAGACCTTTAATGTTGTGCTGATGAGTACTACGTCATAATTATATACATAATCATATCTTTATAATGATATTAAAAAATCTAAGCAAGAAAATTAATTAAAAAAAAAAAAAAAAAAAAAAAAAGAAACTGCTAAATGAGAGAAGACACCGTTTAGCTTATCTGCAAATGTTCTAAGGGGTTGAAGGCCCCACTCTCATATTTTCTCAGGAGCTTGAACGGATCCCAGCACCAAAATCCGGTGCTTCTGGAGTCATGTACTAGTGACATCCTAATATACGGATCTGTAGGTATAAGAGATCAGTGCCGGTGTTGCGTACCACGCAAATTCTATGATTGAATAAAGGAAGAAATGTTACGTAAAATAGCACCCATAGAGATGAGAGTTCTGTACTGGGCTGTCTTTAGATGAGAGTTCTGTACTGGGCTGTCTTTAGATGAGAGTTCTGTACTGGGCTGTCTTTAGATGAGAGTTCTGTACTGGGCTGTCTTTAGATGAGAGTTCTGTACTGGGCTGTCTTTAGATGAGAGTTCTGTACTGGGCTGTCTTTAGATGAGAGTTCTGTACTGGGCTGTCTTTAGATGAGAGTTCTGTACTGGGCTGTCTTTAGATGAGAGTTCTGTACTGGGCTGTCTTTAGATGAGAGTTCTGTACTGGGCTGTCTTTAGATGAGAGTTCTGTACTGGGCTGTCTTTAGATGAGAGTTCTGTACTGGGCTGTCTTAAGATGAGAGTTCTGTACTGGGCTGTCTTTAGATGAGAGTTCTGTACTGGGCTGTCTTTAGATGAGAGTTCTGTACTGGGCTGTCTTTAGATGAGAGTTCTGTACTGGGCTGTCTTTAGATGAGAGTTCTGTACTGGGCTGTCTTTAGATGAGAGAGTTCTGTACTGGGCTGTCTTTAGATGAGAGTTCTGTACTGGGCTGTCTTTAGATGAGAGTTCTGTACTGGGCTGTCTTTAGATGAGAGTTCTGTACTGGGCTGTCTTTAGATGAGAGTTCTGTACTGGGCTGTCTTTAGATGAGAGTTCTGTACTGGGCTGTCTTTAGATAAGAGTTCTGTACTGGGCTGTCTTTAGATGAGAGTTCTGTACTGGGCTGTCTTTAGATGAGAGTTCTGAGAGTTCTGTACTGGGCTGTCTTTAGATAAGAGTTCTGTACTGGGCTGTCTTTAGATGAGAGTTCTGTACTGGGCTGTCTTTAGATTACTACCTCGCTCAAGGGTTTAGGTGGTTTCAATGGACATGTCTCAGATATAGGTTCTTGCAGAAGAGTCACGCCAAACTAACCATCCACCCTCACCCAGCATGCCAACCATTTACCTTCGCACAGATGGCCAACCAATTACCCTCGCACAGACGGCCAACCAATTACCCTCGCACAGACTGCCAACCAATTACCCTCGCACAGACGGCCAACCAATTACCCTCGCACAGACTGCCAACCAATTACCCTCGTACAGACGGCCAACCAATTACCCTCGCACAGACGGCCAACCAATTACCCTCGCACAGACGGCCAACCAATTACCCTCGCACAGACTGCCAACCATTTACCCTCGCACAGACTGCCAACCATTTACCCTCGCACAGACGGCCAACCATCCACGCTCACCCAGCATGCCAACCATTTACCCTCACACAGACTGCCAACCATTTACCCTCGCACAGGCTGCCAACAATTTACCCTCGCACAGACTGCCAAACATTTACCCTTGCACAGGCGGCCAACCGTACACCCTCACACAGACTGCCAACCATTTACCCTTGCACAGGCGACCAACCGTACACCCTCACACAGACTGCCAACCATTTACCCTTGCACAGGCAGCCAACTGTACACCCTCACACAGACTGACTGCCAACCATTTACCCTCGCACAGACGACCAAACCTACACCCTCACACAGATGGCGAACCACCCCTCCCTACCAGACAAGGCCAACCATCCACTATCACACAGACGGTCAGCTAGGCACACTAGGCACAGAAGGTAAACCGTCCAACTCACACAGAGGGCCAACCATTCGCCCACACACACGGGACCATCCTTAGACCCACCCACCAAACATGCAACAAACCACATATTCAACCAGCCATCCATCCATTTCACCAGCCAACCATCCATTTCACCAGCCAACCATCATTTCACCAGCCAACCCTCCATTTCACCAGCCAACCATCCATTTCACCAGTCAACCATCCATTTCACCAGCCAACCATCATTTCACCAGCCAACCCTCCATTTCACCGGCCAACCATCCATTTCACCAGTCAACCATCCATTTCACCAGCCAACCATCCATTTCACCAACCAACCATCCATTTCACCAGCCAACCATCCATTTCACCAGCCAACCATCCATTTCACCAGCCAACCATCCATTTTACCAGCCAACCATCCATTTCACCAGCCAACCATCCATTTAACCAGCCAACCATCCATTTCACCAGCCAATCATGTCATTGACATCAAGAAATGCAGCAACTGGGAACAGCAACGGAATGGAAAAAGACGCCGAACTGAAATAGCCATATTGACATAATAAGGAATCATAGATTACAAGCACCTATGGTGAAACGTTAGTACAGGTTTGTTCAAACAGAAGTGAATCAGTTATCGACGAAAAATGGGATCAACTGGGATGCCAACACTACTGCAAACACCACCCCTAGGGCCATCATCACCACAAAATAACATCGAAACTAGTGCCGCAGCATCAAACAACTACTACTATCTTAATTACTAATAAAAGAGAAGGAAGATTAATTAGTAGTTGTAGGATTAGTAGTAGTAGTAGTAGTAGTTGTAGTAGTAGTAGTAGTAGTAGTAGTCGTAGTAGTAGTGGTAGTAGTGGTAGTAGTAGTAGTAGTGGTAGTAGTAGCAGCAGCAATAGTAGTAGTAGAAGAAAAAAGAAGTAGCAGCAGAAGAAGAAGTAGTAGTAGCAGCAGCAGCCGGAGCAGCAGCAGAAAAAGAAGAAGAAGGAGAAGAAGAAAAAGAAGAATAAGGAGAAGAAGACGAAGGAGCTGTATTAGTAATAGTAGTAGCAGTAGTAGTAGTAGTAGTAGTAGTAGTAGTAGTAGTAGTAGTAGTAGTAGTAGTAGTAGTAGTAGTAGTAGTAGTAGCATCAGCAGTAGTAGTAGTAGTAGTAGTAGTAGTAGTAGTAGTAGTAGTAGTAGTAGTCGTAGTAGTAGTGGTAGTAGTGGTAGTAGTAGTAGTAGTGGTAGTAGTAGCAGCAGCAATAGTAGTAGTAGAAGAAAAAAGAAGTAGCAGCAGAAGAAGAAGTAGTAGTAGCAGCAGCAGCCGGAGCAGCAGCAGAAAAAGAAGAAGAAGGAGAAGAAGAAAAAGAAGAATAAGGAGAAGAAGACGAAGGAGCTGTATTAGTAATAGTAGTAGCAGTAGTAGTAGTAGTAGTAGTAGTAGTAGTAGTAGTAGTAGTAGTAGTAGTAGTAGTAGTAGTAGTAGTAGTAGTAGTAGTAGTAGCAGCAGCAGTAGTAGTAGCAGTAGTAGTAGTAGTAGTAGTGGTAGTAGTAGTAGTAGTAGTAGTAGTAGTGGTGGCAGTAGTAGTAGTAGTAGTAGTAGTAGTAGTAGCAGTAGTAGTAGTAGTAGTAGTAGTAGTAGTAGTAGTAGTGGTGGTAGTAGTAGTAGTAGTAGTAGTAGTAGTAGTAGTAGTAGTAGTAGTAGTAGTAGTAGTAGTAGTAGTAGTAGTAGTAGTAGTAGTAGTAGCAGCAGCAGTAGTAGTAGCAGTAGTAGTAGTAGTAGTAGTAGTAGTAGTAGTAGTGGTGGCAGTAGTAGTAGTAGTAGTAGTAGTAGTAGTAGTAGTAGTAGTAGTAGTAGTAGTAGTAGTGGTGGCAGTAGTAGTAGTAGTGGTAGTAGTAGTTGTAGAAGTAGTAGTAGTAGTGGTGGTGGTAGTAGTAGTAGTACTAGTAGTAGTAGTAGTAGTAGTAGTAGTAGTAGTAGTAGTAGTAGTAGTAGTAGTAGTAGTAGTAGTAGTAGTAGTAGTAGTAGTAGTAGTACTAGTAGTAGTAGTAGTAATAGAAGAAGAAAAAGAAGAAGAAGAAGAAGTACAACAACAACAACAACAAAAACGTCATCAACAACAACAGCAACACAACATTTGTTTCCGAACAACATTTAGGAGAGAATATATCGTTAGAACCGAGGTCCCAATGTAATTTGTAGCGTCCTCCCCATCACTCTCTGTGGAGCAATGACATATCGCTTACACCCTGAAGCCTTACCTGAACAGCAAATGTAAAGCGCTGGCAATACACATAAACCAACGACTTCCGGGAAAGATTTCGCTCACAAGGAGGCTCCCAGTCACTAGTCTTGCACCGACTTTACACCTGCAACTTCATACACTTTCTTAGACGGAAGATAAGTAATCAGTATGGCCTTTACTATGAGCCAGTCAGTGGCTGTGGCTTAGGCGTTGCGAAGCGCTCTTCGTAGTGCTGGAGTCCCAGGTTCGATTCCAGCTGAGAACAATTTGGCATCAGAATGTCTTGCGTGGTTTCGTAGTGGTACCGAAAGCTGATCGCTCACAAAGCAATGGCAAAATATTCCACGCAGAATAACAACAACAGCAAAAAAGACTAGGTTTGATTGTGCAAATACGTGTATGTTATAATATTGCGCTTTTAACTTTCAACGTACCAAGATACGCGAATGAACACTGAAGATTTCAGCAGTAATCAAAGGAAGTATGTGTCTGTCTGGATGCTTTCTCAGTTTATTCAGACACTTGTCTCAGAAATGTTAACATGCTTTTCGTAAGCGAATCAACTGTATTATGATGGTAATCGCAGTTCCTTGATAGCAAATTGGTCAGCTCATAGTTGCTCCCTTCCTGCACTAACTAAAACCACACATAATGTCCACTCGCCTCCCTTATTTACAAGGGCTGCAATTTCAACAAAGGTAAAACATTACATGTATAAGACAGCTGAGAAAAGTGCCAGATGGAAACAGACCCACACTTAAACTGCTGGTCATCGTCAGTGGAAGCAGCACTTACAACAGAACGGTAGCTGCACACGCGATTAATTGCATAAGAGACTACCAGTTATCTGGCAATGGGAGAACTGACATTTCCTGAATTTTTAGTTCACAACCCATACCACGCTGGGCACAGTCGACAAATATCCGAAATCAAATCCGTAGCTCACAGTGTCGCACCATGCACTCGACTAATTTCCCAGAGAACGAACTATATTTATTTATTTTAGTATACATAAAAAAAAAAAAAAACTTTAATGACTGACAACTGCCATAAGCAAAAACTTGCCAGGACTAAAAACGGTAAAAGTGCGTATCCGCCAAACTGACCGGAAATCAAAGCTCTTATTACATTTTAAGAAGCTGCGGCCATGGCGTGTATAGGACGCTTGCATTAGACTCGGCTTTCACAGATTAGAAACCACACTGAGGTAGACCTTGATTAACTTAAAGTATCAGGAAGTGTTCTAGAGAGTACAGGCTATTGTCGTAATATCGTATAATGTATTCTGACAACTACAATTTAAGGAAGCCGGATTTGTTCAGTGAGTTGAAGGCTTGTCTGAATACACTACAGCTCTGTTTTACAGCTTACTCATCAAAATCTACCCCCCCCCCCAACAAGTAAAAAAATTATACACTCATCTATTCATCCATCTATTCATCCATCTTTCCACCTACCCACCTACCCATCCATCCATCCATCCATCCATCAATTATCCATATATCCACCTATCCATCCATTCATCTAGTTGTCTGTTTATCAATTCACCCATCCATCCATTCAACTAGTCATCCATCAATCCATCCCCCTATTAATCTAGTCATCCATCCATCCATTCACTAATTCATTCATCTAGTCATCCATCCATCCTTCCATCCACCAAACTATTCATTCATCTAGAAATCCACCCATAATGCATGCATACACTAGTTCACTGACACCTGAGTCTGGATGATTTCTTAACTGCACACACACACACACACACACACACACACACACACACACACACACACACATACGGACACACACACACACACAGGCACACACACAGGAAATTAAATACACTGCCATTTAGCGTACAGTTTGTGTTGAGTGTTTTATTTTTTTTTTACAGTAGCATACAGCCTATGACTGGGTGCCTGGTTAACTGATGTTTCCTCCTAACTGGCTAAGAAATCGGTTGACAGTGAGTATGCTGTTTTTACCTGGCCTTATCAAAGCCACATGGGCGAAAACGAGCTGTCTGAAGTAATCCAATGAGATTTGTTTGTGCGTGCTATTTGTGTTTCAGTGCACTACCTGGTAGGTTGATAGTATTAACATGAAATAAGAGGGCCAGTAACATGTCTGTATGCGAAATCGGTATATGCTGCTTGACTCATATATTTGTTGAAATGCTACAGAAAGTCTTAGAATCCATGGACCGAAAAGAGCAACACCGACATACTTAATTATCTGAACATGGAAGAGAACTGGCTCATAAACAGCATCGTGTCCCAAAAGCTGACCTATTTTGGCCATGTTGAACGCCATAGATATCTGCAGGAAATGATAGACAGAAGTTTAACAGAAAGTCGAAACAGGGTCTTAGTTTGAACAGAAGTTTAACAGAAAGTCGAAACAGGGGTCTTAGTTTGAACACAAGTGTAACAGAAAGTCGAAACAGGGGTCTTAGTTTGAGAAAAAGTGTAACAAAAAGTCGAAGCAGGGGTCTTAGTTTGAACAGAAGTGTAACAGAAAGTCGAAACAGGAACCTTAGTTTGAACACAAGTGTAACAGAATGTCGAAACAGTGATCTTAGTTTGAACACAAGTGTAACAGAAAGTCGAAACAGGTGTCTTAGTTTGAACACAAGTGTAACAGAAAGTCGAAACAGGGGTCTTAGTTTGAACACAAGTGAAACAGAAAGTCGAAACAGGGTTCTTAGTTTGAACAGAAGTGTAACAGAAAGTCGAAACAGGGTTCTTAGTTTGAACAGAAGTGTAACAGAAAGTCGAAACAGGGGTCTTAGTTTGAACAGAAGTGTAACAGAAAGTCGAAACAGGGGTCTTAGTTTGAACAGAAGTGTAACAGAAAGTCGAAACAGGGGTCTTAGTTTGAACAGAAGTGTAACAAAAAGTCGAAACAGGGGTCTTAGTTTGAACAAAAGTGTAACAGAAAGTCGAAACAGGGGTCTTAGTTTGAGCAGAAGTGTAACAGAAAGTCGAAACAGGGGCCTTAGTTTTAACAGAAATGTAACAGAAAGTTGAAACAGAGGTCTTAGTTTGAACAAAAGTGTAACAGAAGTCGAAGCAGGGGTCTTAGTTTGAGCAGAAGTGTAACAGAAAGTCAAAACAAGGGTCTTAGTTTGAACAGAAGTGTAACAGAAAGTCGAAACAAGGGTCTTAGTTTGAACAGCAGTGTAACAGAAAGTCAAAACAAGGGTCTTAGTTTGAACAGAAGTGTAACAGAAAGTCGAAACAAGGGTCTTAGTTTGAACAGCAGTGTAACAGAAAGTCGAAACAGGGGCCTTAGTTTGAACAGAAGTGTAACAGAAAGTCGAAACAGAGGTCTTAGTTTGAACAGCTGAAAAGAAGAAGTAATAGTGATAACCTGAAAACTGACCTGTCGAAATGCAACATCAAAGTAAATGGGAAAATCCTCAAGCAAGCTGATGTGTATAAGTACTTGGGTACCCTAAGATGGAAGATGCATTATAGAAGTTAAAGTCGAATAGCTCAAGCAAATGCAGAATTTTACAAAACGATGAATAGTTTATGCAAATCTTTCTTTGTCAGTTAAGACAAGAAAGAAAATTACTTTGAGTTACAACACAACGGCCCAATCGACGCGTGACAAGTGAATGTTTTTAATTTACCGCTGACCGGTCATAAAACTCAGACCCCCCAATTTCAACTTCCTTTTGAATTCTTTGTGTCTGATATCTGGCGTGCTCATATATAAACGTGGTTTAAAAGCTGCAAATATGGTATAATTGCGTGGTTTACCGAGTTACTAAGTGTTTGTTTGAAAACAATATGGCCACCGAGCAGTATTCTACATCGATGCCAACACGATTTACGGCTTTAGAAGCCTAAAATTTAAATAAAGTAAATGTTTATTAGATTTATCCGAAGTTAGATAGATTTTCATAGATAAAGTTGCGAAGTAGACTTGTTTAAGTCATTTATAGAGTCAAACTTTGATGAGTGATAGATCTAAGGTGTACCTCGCGAGAGGGGTTTAACAATAGAAAGTCAGCTGACACAAATAAAATAAATACTAGTAAAAATGCGATTTTTTTCTGTGTCAGTTATTTCCAGTGCTATTCCCCTTATTATTTAGGAACATAGCTACAAAATTACATACAAGCTGAGTGTTATAAAAACTTCATTTTGTGTGAAAATACTAACTGTTTTGGAAAGTCATTTGTGATTCAATTTGGATATATTTTAGCCAGTTTTCCTCGAGTGGCATGGTGGTAAGTTGAAATTTTCTCTGAACATACTGTCTGTTTATTTACTAATTTGATTCATCATCGTCATCATCATGTAGCAGGTCCTTTGGAGAACGTCGCTCTCATCACCGTCTGCCTGAATGAAACTCGGTCCCTCGCCAGCTCTCCCGCCTCATGTACTTTCATATTCAAGGAGTCACTTATATCCTGTGCTCATCTTCGTGTCGGTATGCCCATGCCCCTCCTTCCTGGTACCATGCCTTCTGCTTTAATTTTTTTGAATCCGTCGTGCCGCTTTATATGACCAAAATATTTCAGCATCCGAGACAGGATGCTGTTTATTAGCCAATCTTCCTTGATGTTCAGATCTTTCAAGATGTCAGTATTTCTCCTCTTTTTTGTCGAAGATATTCTGAGAATCTTTCTATAGCATTTCAGCTCAAAAGCCCCTATTCTCTTTCTTAAGGACTTGTAGATAGTCCACGACTCACATCTGTATGTTGCTACAGGGAAGATGCACGCTCTCAAAATTCTAATATTGATCTGCTTCCTGGTGCTTAACCATAGACTTTTTAGGCTGTTTAATCTTTGCATTGCTATGACCATCCTCCTTTTAATTTCTGTCAAAGCCTTCATTGCTATTTATTATAGAGCCTAGATATTCAAAGTTTGTGACATTTTCAATTTCTTCATCATTTATTGTTATTTTGGGTGTCAGCCAGTTTTATCTATGGACATTATTTTCGTTTTCTTTAAATTCAAAAACAGATTTTGATCTTCACTGTGCTTTTGGACAGACAATATTTAATTTTCTATTCCCATTACGCTGTTCAAAAGGAAGATTTGATTACTAACGCAATTATTTGTTGTAGCAGTATTCTATTATTATTCCCAAACAATCCCTGGTCATTTTGATTTATAATATGTGTATGTTGCGTGGCAGTTTAGTTAGTATTGTCTGTTTTGATGTGTTACACTTGTGAAATAAATAAATGCATTACCACCCCTTGGGCCTCTGATGCTAAACCCCCCTGGGACTCAAAGAGTTTAAAAGCTATACAAATCCTTTTTTGATATGTGGAAGTGAATCATGGACAACAGTTGATAGATTAGTGAAAAATTATTCGGAAGTTTCGGAAATGTAGATTTATAGACGAATGATGAGAATACCCTGCACGGATGAAGAGAGTACTGATGTTTATGTTTATTCGACGGATCAACATTGTGGCACAAGGTGTGACCCACACGTGCTACGTTCTATTTCAAACTCAAACATCAGTCTGAAAAATATCAACACAGTGCATGAACTCCTGCGAAGATCCTGAAATACTTTAGGTAAACTTCTAACTCAAAATTGTGCTCGTCCGGGGGCGTTGGGCTACTCTTTTTTTGATTTTCAACTGCCAAGGGATTTTTTTTAAATGTGCGCAACAATACACACTGGCGTCAGGTCTTGCTACCAGGAGACCAGGGGCAATTACTGAAAGTCCATGTAAAAAATACCAACCCATACCGGGGCCTGAACTCGGGACCTCTATCACTCGAGGCAGACACTATTCATCGATACCACTCAGCTCATACCTTTATCTGTCTTCCGCTTGATGAGTAAGTGTATGCTAATTTAGTGATATCCATTTCTTGATGTTGATATTCCAGGTTCTTTTTTGCCCTCCTCTTCTTCGACTACTCCCACCCCAAACCAACCCTCAGTGTTTGCTGAAGTATAGTCTTTGCAATCGAATCATGTCTCACCACGTGCCCGAAATAAGCTAGCTTGCGACATGTCACCACTACCAAGAGATGCTTCTGGTGTCCTGCAGATTCGTAGATTTTGTCTCTGATATATGTTACTTTTTGTATTCTAAATAACTAATTGGTAAAATGCGTCTGTAACATTTATCTTTGAAACCTGAATCCTCCTTTTTCTAGAGCTCTATCAAAACCATTAAATCAATGATTCAGTCAGACGCCAACTTCACATTGATGCTCATTCAGCATCGCTTCGTTTCTGTACACCCTATTGTTTTCACGAAGTACTACTCTTTCTTTAGCATATCCCCATCTTTAACCAGGCAACTGTTTTGTTTTCCTTAAACATCACCCGTTGTTCAGCTTGTTCCTATTTAGGTTTCCTCTATTTTTTTCATGAAATATAAATCACTCTGCTGTTTAGTCATATATCCAATTTGGTTTCGATAAGTGTGCCCCAATCTTCAGTATATTTTAGTTTGTATTACCTCTGTTCGATTCCAGATGACCTCGCGTAGGTTCCAGAACCCAACTGTGGAAGGAAAAAGAAAAAAGAAAAGAAAATACCTACTGCTTTACTAACAAGCCAGTCTTAAGAGCCCACTAATTTAGGGGTTTCCTTGGGGGTTTCCTTGGAAGTGGATTTGATTCTGCCTGAGAAACAAGAAAGCAACGGCCTGCTTACAAGTAAGCATCATCTCTGAGGCAAGTGTGCGAGAAAGCCACTGAGTATAATACCAAACAGAGTATCATGTTTGTAAATCAGGAAAAGGCTTTTGAATGAATGGATAGAAACAAACTGTGGTCTATTCTTCAGAACTAGGGGGTACAAGGGCAGTTACTAGAGAACATCATAGCCATGTACCACGCAAGCCAAAGTGCAATAAGAACACAAGAAGGCATATCAGATATGTTCACAGTCAACACATGTGTGAGTCAGGAATGTGTGGTCTCCCCACTTTTATGTAACATTTATATAGACAGAATATCTGAAAAAGAAAGTTCTGATACAGACAACATAGACCTTTATAATCATGAGGAAGTACACACAGCAGGAGAAGTTTTCGATTCACCCACATTAAACGAACTACTATTTGCTGAGAGGAAAAAAAAAAACGGTCTGCTTACAAGTAAGCCAGATCTTTAAAACGGATGTAAAAGTCGTTTACTCAAGTTCTGGAACACGATTTAAGTTCAGAAGTGGACGAACAGTCAGAACTTTCCGCCAGAGTTTACAGTCGGTGAAGTCGAAGAAGAAGAAGAAGCAGAAAAAGAAGGTTTCGAATTGCCTAACACATGACCACATTTTCTGTTCTACACAGGAAAACATGACACAACTTGATATAGCCTTTACGTGTGTCGACTTACGACTTCCTTCGAGGTTGAATTGGGTATCTGGAGTTTTTCCTACTGGTTTGCCATTAAAGATGCAATTCCTGAAGTCGTAGACGTGGTCACAACTTCATGTAACAGCTCTGGAAAAAGAGGCATGGGGAAGTTGGGGGGGGGGGGGGGGGGGGGGGGTTTTAGCAGACAAACTTGACATACAATACCCAGATATTTATAAATTTTCTAGCGTTGCTCTCATAAGTCTGCTCTGTGGCTAAGTCGATGCGAACGCTTCGAAATGCCAGGGTGCCAGGTTCGATCCCAGCTGCGGGCTATGCACCTTTCGTTGGTTTCGACAGTGGTATCAGGGAGCCGACCGTGCAGTAGCAATGGCAAACTACTAGACGTAAATGTGCCTAGAGAAACCACACAACAGCCAGGGGCTGCTGAGGTTGGTTCTGCAACGTCCTGTAAAGGATACGCAACTAACCTTACTGTCATAAACCAGTGCCGACCCGAGATTTTCCCTCTCGCTCTAGCTGTACCAGTGAAGACAGACAGAAGGCAGAAACTGCAGATGAAGCACTCGAGATGTGAATGTAATAAATGTGCTCAGCTATGGTTCAAATGCCTAGACTGTCAGGAAGGCTGGGCGCCTGCCGCTGTCTGCTAGCTCGGAATGCAGTGACGTCAGCTCTTCCAACAACCAACAGTCAGCAATGTGTGCCACACAAAACAAGTATCCTAATATTTTCCTACATTTCCCCTGTAGCAACATAAAGATGTGAGTCGTTGACTATCTTGCAGTTATTAAGGAAGAAAATCGGGGCTTTTGAGCCTAAATGGCGTAGACAGATTCTCAGAATACCATAGATAAAGAAAAGAAATACTGACATCCTAAAGGATCTGAACATCAAGGAAGATTGGCTAGCAAACAGCATCTTGCTGCGGAAACTGACATATTTTGTTTCCTTGTGGGTTCGGACTCCCAATGTGGGAAAACAAGAATGGAACCACTGCCTCCTCGACAAGCAACTCGTAATAGTAGACTAATAAAGGACTTCCTTCGAAGTCGGAGTGCATCTGCCTGAGAGAAGAAGAATCAACAGTCTGCCTACAAACAGGTCAAAAGAATGTGTGTGTGCAGCATCAAGGTTCTGGAATAAGGCTAAAGTCCAGAGGTGGACGAACAATCAGTACTTTTCCCCGAGCTTACTGATGATGAGTGTGTGTAGTTATGCATATGTGCGTGTCTGTAAGTGTGTGTATGAATTTACTGTCGGAGTGTATTGGGAAGTGCATTCATGACTTTGTGTGGAAGTTTTTTTTTCAGGGTTTGTGTGTGTATGTGTGTGTGTGTGTGTGAGGCAGTATGCATGGAAGTGTGGCTGTGACCATGTATGTGTATGTGTGTGCTTGTGTGTGTGTATGTGTGTGCGAGTCTTTGAGATTTGAAACCCAGACTTGAGAATAACATCTTGAATTACATATTTACCATCTGTGCAGGAAAGCGGAAGCATTTCCTTTTTGTAATCTAATAATTATCTCTCTCCTATGGCAGGTAAACGTTCAAAGGATCTTTGTGGCAACAACATATCTTCAGTGGCCTTCAGAGCAGAAGCTGCACCAACAGTATCGCCCTCAACCATTCCTTTCACCTTCATCTATCACACAGGAGAACAGATACCCTTTTGCTATCAGGAAATCTGCCATCTCTACAAGGAGCTGGAGGAAATGCTTTGGTACGAGAACATGCACAGGAAGCATTCAGACTGTCCAGGGGCAGTCACATATTGTGTATGTGTGTGAGTGTGTGTGTGAGGGAGGGGGAGGGAGGGGGTTGCTCAGCTGTCTTATAGATTTTCCGAGGAGGACCCAGGCGCTTTGTCTAAGTGATTTATGATGATGATGATGATGCTGATGATGATGCTGATGATGACGATGGTGATGATGATGATGCTGATGATGACGATGGTGATGATGATGATGGTGATGATGATGATGATGGTGATGATGATGATGATGCTGATGATGGTGATGATGACGATGGTGATGATGATGATGGTGATGATGATGATGATGGTGATGATGATGGTGATGATGATGAGGCTGATGATAATGATGCTGATGATGCTGATGATGATGCTGATGCTGATGCTGATGATGATGCTGATGATGATGATAATGCTGATGATGATGCTGATGATGACGATGATGCTGATGATGCTGCTGATGATGATGGTGATGGTGATGATGCTGAGGATGATGATGATGATGCCGATGACCATGATTACTTTGTATATTTTCCCAAGAATAAGACGCACTTATTTTCTAAAAGTCAAGGTCTAAACACAGTGCGCTTCCGATACTATGCTAGTAGATATTTACAAATGATATGTTAGAAAATATCCCTGCATGAGATACAGGTTCTGGGGGGATATTTATAAATGGGAGCGGGGGGGGGGGGGGGGGGGGGAGCGTTTATGAAATTAAAAGTTCATTCCCGCTGTAATCGATTTTCACTTGTCTTCGCGCACATTGTGTCGATGTTGTTACGTAAGGAATTATTGAGTCCACTAAGATTCAACCACCAAATGCCAGTATTAACAAATCCTTCAAAGTTGCCATGAGAGAGCAATGGAACTAATGAATAAAGTCCTCTTTCGACAATACTACACCAGCTGGTGTGAAGAAACCACCTGTAGGATAAGTATGTACCTGGGTGATAAGATCCTGGGATAATGTGAAGATACAGAGAGAGTTCGAAGAGGAGAAGACAGTGAAATGGAGAGAGAAAAAGGCACAAAAATAGGACAGCGAGAGCTCGGAGAGTCATTCGAAAAACTGAGCGCTTGGGATTGAAGCATATTCGAGAGGGTTATTTAATAAGTAGTAGTTAAACATAATTCTTCCCGTCTTTTTTAGGATGGAATTTTTCGTTTTTTGAAGACCTACTCTGGCTCTTGTCAGGGGCCGTAATATAGCCCGGCCATAAATATTGCCTAATGGCTGAACGCGGTTTCTGGGACCTCTCAACGGTGATCCTCACCCACATGGTGGCACATTGTGTCATCGAGTGTTTATCGCTTGTGTGATGTCCTGGTGGGGTAGAAAGTCAGTCAGTTAAGTCGTAGTTCGCAAGCAGAGCTGACCTGTTCTAGAGAGGCTGATTTATGACTTCGATATCAGCATGCTTCTCTGTTTGTGTAGAACGAGGCACCGCTGACTCTGGGCTTGTACAGAAGCAAGAGAGTTCTGCAACAGTCTTGAATAAAGTGGGGGCGTACTGGATTGATCTAGCTGTTTGGGAAAATTAAAATAAATTAGCAAGATTCATATTAATTAAGCATGTAATGGAAAATTTGTGACAATCAAAATTATATAAAAAAGGATAATTATGAACAGATGAACAGCGGGCTAAGCAAGGGCATGTTTTACTACCGGATCTTTCTCCTTTTTGCAGTGAAATAATAATAATGTCTAATACCTACAATCTACGTATATACATACGTATGTAATACATACATACATACATACATACATACATACATACATACATACATACATACATACATACGTACGTACACAACAAGATTATAATAAAAACAATGTCCTTTATGCATGTGAAAACTGAATTAACAACTGAAAACTGAATTAACAACTGAAAAGTGAATTGAGAACTGAAAACTGAATTCATCATCAGTTGCCTTGCCGACTGGCGTGGGCGATCATGCCTCTCCATAATCTACGATCTCCTACAGTCTTTATCAGTTCGTGTGCCAACACACCTCCATGCCATGCAACAAGACTGTCAAGAATCTTCTCTCATTGTCTTCCTCTATCTCTCCTTCCACAGGTCTTTCCAGTGGTCACATGTTCTATTTTCTCTCTTCTCATAACATGGCCGAAAAATGACGACTGTCTCCTTCTGATGTCCGTGATAAGTTGTCTTTGGGCTCCCGCCTCTTTCAAAACCATTTGGTTGCTCTTTTTGGCTGTCCAAGGTATTCTAAGCATTCTTCTGTAAAACCACATCTCTGAGGCCTCTAGAAATTGCTTGGCCTGCCTACCGATTGTCCAGGATTCACGGCCATATGTTAAAACTGGATGTATGTAGCAAGCAAGAATTCTTTTTCTAACTCTCAATGACAAGGATATATTGCACAAGATGTTCTTCATTTTATAAAATGCAGTTTTTGCCTGTCCTATTCTGTTTCTTATCTCAGTTATGCATCTTCCATCTGATGTTATCCATGTGCCCAGATACTTAAATTTCTGTACTTGTCCTGAAATAACACCATCAATTTTTATTACACATTTAGGAATAATTCGTTTCTTTGATACCACCATTACTTCTGCCTTCCAATTATTCAAACTGAGACCCATTCTTCCACTTTCTAACACCACAATGTCTATCATTTTCTGTAGTTCTTTCTGACTTGCTGCTATCAAAATTGTGTCATCTGCATAACGTAAATTGTTTATATTATGCCCACCAACTACAATTCTGTGCATATCAATGAAAGATCTCATTATAAATTCACTGTATATTGAAAACAAATCAGGTGACAGTACACATCCTTGACGTACGCCCCTCTTTATGCTTTGAAATTTACCTTAACAGTTGATAATTCTTATAGCTGCTGTTTGCTGCCAGTGTGTGATGATGATGACCACTCTTTTTCATCAAGTATGAGTACGAAGATGACTGATGAGGCCGATGCGGGCCCGAAAAGTTCTTGGACAGTGAGGACAGGGAATAAGCGTTGTGCCAGGGAGGGAATCTCCTGCTGTCGCCTTTCTGTCCATCTTTTTCTTAATACGTCTTGCTGTTCTGTTTGCTTCACATGTAGCCGCGCCCTTGTGTAGAGCTGTACATTTCGGTCTTGAGAGGCGGCCTCCAAATTGGTGTCATTCATCCTAAATGCTTTGAGTGAAGACTTCAAGGTGTCCTTAAAGCTTTACTTTTGCCCACCTTGGGAACGTTTCCCATTTTGCAGCTCACCATAGAAGAGTTTTGTTGGGAGCCTGTGATCTCGCATGCGTGCCACATGACCAACCCAACGAATTGCTGCCAGTACATATTCTTTATTATACCTAGATCTTTTCCATTAATGTTTAATTTTTCTAACAATTTGATTACTTCTTCATGTTTCACAGTCAGATGCTTTTGTATAGTCTATGAAGCATATGTACAAATCAGTCTTTACTTCTATAGCTCTTTCTGATAATGTCCTTAGGATGTATATGGCATTGTTTCTACCTTTTCCTTCTACAAATCCAGATTTTTTATCGCTGATTTCGGGTTTAATTTTGTTTCTTATTCTTCTCATAATTATTCTCAGTAAAATCTTAGTCAGGTGTCTCATAAAACTTACTGTGCGATGGTCTTCACATTTTAAAGTACCTGGTTCCTTTGGCAGAGCTTTAAATATAGATTTTAAAAGGTCGTTTGGAATATATCCACTATTATAAATATCATTTACAAGTTTAGTTATTATTTCAATTCCAAAATCTCCCAGTGCTTCGATTTCTTCCAGTGAGATGTTGTCTGTCCCGGATGCTTTTTCTTTCTTCATATTATGTATTGCATCCTCAACTTCTGCAGTCATTATTGGTAGACCATCATTGTTGGTCTGCAGTTCTACATCTGGTCTATTATCATCATACAATTCCCCTATATACTCTGTACATCTGTTAATTATATTACTATGTCCCATTAATAAGTCACCATCTTTTGATTTCAAACATCAATTGCTGTTACTTGTTATCTTTCCTGTTAACATTTTTGTCTGTTGGTACATGGAATGTGAATCTTTCCTGTTGTTTTCCCCAATCTCTGTACACATTTGATTCAGCCAGGCTTCTTTAGCCACTTTGCATTTGTTTACCTTTTCTTATTTTGTAGAGTATTCTTCTTTATCATTCTTTTTCTTCATTCTTTCATCCATAACTGTAGAATTTCGGTTGACATCCATTTCATTTTTGCCACTCAATGGGTTGGTGGAATTATCTTTTTCGATGTCTGCTGAATTGACTCACGCAACACATCCCACTGTTCATCAATAGTCTGTATAATTTTCATTGCATTATACCTTTTTTGTACAGTGATATTGCCTTCTTATTCTGCCTTTCTATCCCCCAATGGAGCATAGGCCCTCAACCAACTCACGCCAAGTCGTTCTATGCTTCGCCATTGTATGGAGCTCTCCTTATGTCCTCCATATCTTTCTAACTTCATTCTCCAGCTCTCTTTTCCATGTGTTGTTTGGCCTTCCTTTTTTTCTATGCCCCTGTGGGTTCCAATGCAAAGACATTCTAGTTATGCTGTTCTCCTGTTTTCTCAGTGTGTGTCCTATCCAACGCCAGCGTCTTTTCCTCACCTCTTGGTCCACTGGAGCCTGTTTAGTTCTCTCCAAAAGTTCTACATTAGTTATTCTATCATACCATTTTATTCCCTCTATTATGCGTAGGCACCAGTTAATGAATGTCTGTAATTTATTAGTAATTGCCTTAGTTGTTCTCCATGTTTCCGCCCCATACAATAGTACTGATTTGACATTAGAATTAAACATTTTTAGTTTAGTATTTATTTTAATTACTTTTGACAAATTCCCTAGTGCTATGAAAGAACCTCTTGAGTTTTGTATTCTTATTTTAATATCTCTATCTGTTCCTCAATCTTTATCTACATTACTGCCCAAATAGGTGTACGACTCCACGTCTTGGAGTGGGGTGCCATTAAGAGAAACCACATTACTATTTGCCTGATTTATTCTCATTATCTCAGTCTTTCCTTTATGGATTTTCAGACCAAGCTGCTGTGCTCTCGCATCAAGGATTTTTAATTTATCTTGCATCTGATTCCGTGAATGGGACAAAAGAGCAATATCATCAGCGGAGTCCAGATCATCAAGCTGTTTTGTAGGGGTCCACTGAATTCCATTCTTGGTGTTAGCAGTTACTGTTTTCATAATCCAGTCTAAAGCCAGTAAAAATAAGAGAGGCGACAAAAGACATCCCTGTCGCACACCTGTTTTTATTTCAAATGCATCTGTTAGCTTTCCCTCATAAAAAACTCGACATTTCATGTCTATATATGTTGCCTTTACTAAGTTGATAATTTTCTGTAAGATTCCATAGTGCCCCATCAATTTCCAGAGAGATTTCCTATCAATGCTGTCAAATGCTTTTTCATAGTAAAGAGGTGAGTTCAGTTCAATGCTTTGCTCTATTATAATACGTAATGTGGCTATCTGATCAGTACAGGATCTGTTTGACCGAAAACCTGCCTGCTCATCTCTTAGCTTTTTATCAATAGCATCTTTTAATCTTTCCAAAATAATTCTACTTAATAGTGACATTGTACTGTTCCTTAATTTCTTTATCCGTTCTAAGAATTCATAAATTCAACAACAATTCTGACATTCTATGTACCAATGTTCAGGATGTTTCTACCATTTACTTCTACAGTCGCTGGATGACGGTCGGGTATCACCCGTAGAACACGATGCTCCCTTCTGGACGAGGTGATTCCACTGGAATCTCCATTCACGTCCTTATCTGAATTCGTAATATTTTGAGGCATGCTTTACTAGAGATAATACAGCGGGGGTTTCCCCTTGCCTTCCGCCGGTTTGTATATGGTTTGACTCCAATAGCCTTTGTCTAAAGAGACTTACCCTGCAAGGCAGCAAAGAGGGGGGGGGGGGGGGGGAGGTTATGGCGCCTCTTACCCGCCAATGGCCATGTCGTAAAGTGTTGATGTATTTTATAAAGTTAGCTGTCCCACTAACTAACTCGCCTCCTCTCAATGACCATCACCTGTTTTGGTCCACTTATTCAATATATTCGTGGCTAACCTCTATATCTAGAGGCCTTTCCACCATCCGCCATCTGGTGAACGCGCCTAGTAGTAGGACAAGCGTCTACCCCAGGTAGGAAAACTAAATTAACAACTGAAAACTGAAGCAACAACTGAAAACTAAAGTAACAACTGAAAACTAAACCAATAACTGAAATCTGGATTAACATCTAAAAACTGAATCAACAACTGAGAACTGAAATAACAACTGAAAACTGAATCAACAACTGAAAAACTGAATCAAACAACTGAAAACTGAAGCAACAACTGAAAACTAAAGTAACAACCGAAAACTAAATCAAAAACTGAAAACTGAATCAACAACTGAAAAGTGAATTAACAATTGAAAACTGAATCAAACAACTGAAAACTGAAGCAACAACTGAAAACTTGAGTAATAACTGAAAACTAAACCAATAACTGAAAACTGAATTACCATTTGAAAACTTAATCAGAAACTGAAAACTGAATTAACAGATGAAAACTGAATTAACAAATGAAAATAGATGTTGGACACAAGTTATTCACGAGCTCCGATACAAAGAAACCATTGAGGGAGGTCACCTTTTAAAATTTATGGCGAAAATATATGTATAATCAAAGACTTATAAAGATAACTTCTATGCATGGCTGGGGAAAAGGTGTAGCTCAGTATTTTGGGGAAGGGGGGAGTGGGAGTTAGGGGTGCTCAAATGTGAGCAGGTGCTCATGGGAATAGAAAATAATCACAGGGAGACAAATCTGGGGAATAGGGTGGAAGGGTGAGACTTGTTTTGGGGCCAAAAATTATTGTTTTAATGGTGTCTCTTGCGTACTCAACTCGCTGATGTTTTCGGTCATCAGACAACGAATGTAGTACAAACTGGCAAGCAACTTTTTTTTTTTTTGGGGGGGGGGGGGGGGGGCCAAAATGTTGTACTAAATGTCACGAATGGTCTCTCTATTACTACCAGATTCATCTGCCATTATCTTCACACTAAAACAATGATCTTCTTGTATCCGTTCTCTGACTTTTGCAATGAATTCACCATTAGGATCATAAATTTGGCGTCCAGGTTTAGGTGCATTAGTAATCATTTCCACACCACTTTTGAATCGTGAATACCGCCTAAAAATCTGTGCACGAGATAAACAATTATGCCATAAACTTGTTGCATCAATTCAGCTGTTTTAATGGCGCTTTTTCTGAGTTTTAAAAAGAATTTAGTTTTAGCTTTTTTAATGGGCTGATTACGTAACAATGCACCTTTGACTAGGTCAACAAAATGGCGGCTTGTTTGTTGTCTGCTTATCGAGCAGCGATGAAAAGTTGCCAGATCATAGATAAATGCTGTCTCTTTAGATTCCATGCTTTGCTTCATAAATGGCATTTTAGTCTTTGCCATAATAAAATCAGTCTCATTACTAAATTGTCGGACCTTGTATATAAACCTATAGCTTAGAAATCAATGTCCTTCAAAGTCAGAGTACATCTGCCTGAAGGCTATGAACCAACAGTCTGCATAGTATAAATAAAATCAGAAAAACAGATGTGCATGCAGAAACTCAAGTTCTGTAACAAGACCAAAGTCTAGAGGTGGATGAACAATCTAAAGTTTACAACGTAGTTCAAAGCCAAAGATCGCCAAGAAGAAAAACCAGTGAGAACACATGTTTTAGGCAACACAAGGGAGGTAACAAGTAATTCTGTTTAAAACGAAATAGTAGGAGTTACCGTTACTAATTACTTCATAGTAAGTTAGTAGAGTAAAGTAAATGACTCTTTTCCACGCCTTAATAAGTCTTTTTTGGGTTTATAAGGCTAGACCTAGATTTTACAGACCAAACGGCACTTGGTGACTGATGTGGTCAGCGCTCCGCTTGGTGCCCACTCAAGGCTGGGTCGATCTCGGGGCCAGCCAGGGTCATTTTTGAAAAAAAAAAAAAAAAGAAGTCTTGTTCAAGTCAGGATCCTAACCCACGACCTTATTTATCCTCCGCAGGTGGGCCTCTAGCCACTACACCACGGCGGCTTCCACAGTTAGTCAGAGGTGGAGGGTTACGAATGTCGCATTTAACATTTTGCAGCTGTATGAGGTAACTCTACTTTCCTTAAGAAAGAGTATAGGGGCTTTTGAGTTGAAATGCTATAGAAAGATTCTCAGAATATCTTGGACAAAGAAGATGAGAAATATTGACATCTTAAAATATCTGAACATCAAGGAAGATTGGCTAATAAACATCATCCTTTCACGGAAGCTGAAATATTTTGGTCGCATCAAACGCCACGACGGATAAAAAAAAAATTATAGCAGAAGGCATGGTACCAGGAAGGAGGGGCAGGGACCGACCGACACGAAGAAGGGCACAGGATATAAGTGGCTCCTTGAGTGTGAAAGTTCATGAGGCGGGAGAACTGGCAAGAGACCGAGTTTCTTACATGCAGACTGTGATGAGAGCGACGCTCTGCAAAGGACCTGCTACATGATGATCAGGTAACTAAACCTTTACAAACAAAAGTCTCCAAGCATCAGATAGAAAGCAGGCTGGTAAGAGGGGGAAACAAGGGAAGGAGTGGGGACGACAGAAATAATTAGATGGGCTTCGAATAATTATTTTAGAGTACTATGGCTTTATAGTCCTCGATAAAATTACTAGCAATACCTACTGGCAATGGACTTGAGTTTCTGCATGCACATCTGTTTTACAGATTTTATTTACACTATGCAGACTGTTGGTTCCTAGCCTTCAGGCAGATGTACTTTGACTTTGAAGGACGCTGGTTTCTAAATTATATGTTTAAATTAGGGCTGTACCGAATATTCGTCAGTCTCGTGTGGTCTTACGGGTGCGCTAATTACAGTTTCTTTCGAGGATGAACGAGGTATTTGAGATTATTCAAAATTAAACGTTCCCACCAATACGCTTGGAACAAAGCAATCCAAAGAAGCTGTCGGATCAGAAGATCAGTGTTCTGTTCGCCTATCGGAGTTTTCTTTCACCACCAGTTGCCAACCAAGGCTTCGGTCTTCTTCAGTGCCTATAACATTGCTATGTTACGTTATGTTATGTTATGTTATGTTATCACAGTCAATGTCACTGCACATGAAACAGTCTCATGCGTGCTCAGTCCTCCGATGCACTAGCCACTCCAAGCTACTTCTGCTAATTTTTCCAATGAGAGGTTGTTTATAGTGTCTCCTATATCGGCCTCAAAGGCGGTATAGTCATGCTTCACCATGCGTTACTCCCATGTCCCGTAATCATGTGGGTGTCAAAGATTCGTCATTATCCACTAGCCTAGTCCGTTGATGATATCTTTTATGCCCATGCTTCTTCCCGTATGCGATAGTGCATTGCTTGCCAATTGGCCCCATCCTTTGTGCTCATCCTGACCTTGATCTGCGCTTCATGGATCCATCAGTGTTGCTCATAATGTCTTCTGTGTGTGAATGCTGATCTATCAGAGTCTATGTTTACTACCGCATAAATCGGATCCCGGCAGTGCCTTCCTAGCGTGATGACAACCTTAGAGAAATCCATACACCAAATGGTGTATTCGTCCATTCTTTTCCTTGACTGATCTCACATACCTGCTGGATTAAATCTTTAGCCTTGGCCATCCAGGATCGGTCTTTTGAGTCGCATTCCTTGTGTGTCGTGTTTAGCTTTGCGCAGTGGATGGTTAACGTCTGCCAATAGCCTCATGTACGCCTTGACCGTTGCAACTATGTGTCTGTCAACCATCGTCGGCAAACTCGGGACATAACGCATGGAGTGTCTTTTGTGCAGCCAGTTATAAGTCTTATGGCCTCATTTTGTACTCGGTTCAGTCTTACTAGCTGGGTTCTGCTAACCATAGTCAATGACGATTACACAAGCTCTTTATAGAGAAGGAAAGGTAGGTGTTGTTCAATATCAGCTGCTGCTAGATGCTTGAGTGCAGTCAGACCTTTCCTGACTCTAAGTATGACCTTGTCTAGGTGACACTTGTATGACAAACATCTGTCAAATATCATTCTCGGGTATTTCAGCGTGTCAGTTCTCTCGATGTGTACTTATTATAAGGGTATTGAGAGAGAACCATGTTAAGGACTGGCTCCATAGCTACATCAGACCCTTTCCTAAGCCAGGGAAAGATCAAACGAGAATAAATGGCTACAGAATCATCACACTCCAGAACACTGTAGGAAAACTCATTGAAAAAATCGTGGCCAGAACGTTGACCCAAACATTGGAGTCAGGTGGTCTATTCTCCGCTACTACACTAGGTGGTTACCGACCAGGAAGAGATACATGGTGCAATGCTGCAGTATTTGCCTGCGACACATTCGAGGGTTTCCAGGAGGGAATGGAAAAGGCTGTCGCCGCAATTAACTTGGAAGATGCCTGCAGTAACTTCCCATACAACATACTCATCATACTGCTGTTGGATATGCACATAGAAACCAAATTGCTTAACTAGTGTAATGACTCATTTCTCCTTCGTGTCTTCGTCTCTAAATTATAATGAAGGAGCCGTGTTAACAAATAATGTATAAGAAGACAGACTAAATGTTATGTCACGAGGGAAAAGGGAATCTTGTGTAAAGGTCAAATAGCCGTGAAAAACGAGAATTACAAGAAATGTATGGGAACATTCTGGAGTGAAAGGAACAAACTATTAAATCCAGGAGAAACTGCGTTAGAGCAGTCTTGTTTCAGTCTAGTGTAGTTGGAGGCAGGAGTGTATGAAACAAAGTGAATCCTGAATCTAAAGTTATTGCCTCAGCTTTCCCGACTTAGAGAAACCGGGCCAGGAATTCGTGGCGTCACTAGAGTGACAAGGGACGAAGCGGCGACTGTGCTCTGCTAAATGATACTGGTCATTCTTATGACTTTTGTAAGTAAGACGTTGATGTTACATATGGCTATCATCCTAGACATCTCCTCATCTGACAGTGTCTCGAGTTCAAAGCTTCGTTACAGAATAAACAGTGTTATCAACTGTCTGGTTTCGCTCTCAACGTGTTTACAGTTCGCTGTATTACTGTGACAGCGTCGAGTGGGTCAGAGTAAACTGCAATTATTAGAGCCAAAGGAGAGTTATTGCAGCTATGCGAAAGAAAAAGGTGTTGCGATGTGGTGCATGGGCATCGAAACCTCAACTTCAACTCAACTGGTCTACCCCAGGGATCACGATAGTCGCCATTATCTTTAGTGTGCACACAACGAGAGTCACCAGTGCCCAAAATGTAAGCCTGGGCAGAACAATGTCGTTTGCAAATGAAATCCTTGCATACAGTCAAGGTAGAAACAGGCAAGAAATTAAAACCATGCTACAACATGAAACAGACTCGGTGAGTTGTGCCAAGAATCATGAGCACAAGTAAAGCCATCAAAGGCTGCTACACTGTGTTTTCACATTGCATTATCTCATCCAAGGCAAAGGATAGCATACCAACAATTGCCTTCCAGATTACCGTACACTGTGACATATGTTTTTGCCTTCAGTCTAACTCAATTCATTCTTATCAAGTCATCTCCTTGTGAGATTAAATTTTTCATTATTTGAAGCCCTACCCTGGCTCTTTCCAGGGGCCGCAATATAGCCCGGCCATAGGTATGGTCTAATGGCTGAACGCGGTTTCTGGGACCTCTCCACGGTGATCCTCACCCACATGGTGGTACTTTGTGTTATCGGGTGTTTATCGCTTGTTTGATGTCCTAGTGGGGTAAAAATCTATTACTACTCAATCCAATCTGCGCTGCTTTCAGTTTAATGGCTATTCCTATTAGTAATTACTCGATGCACACACACGAACTATTTTATTATCGAATAGTTTAAGATGACATTCCCTGGCTGAGGCCAGCCAGTCCTTATCTGTTAAAATGTGTCAATAATTAAACAGTGTAAAGGTTTATGTCATGTCAACTGTCGCTGTGATTTACTTATCACTCCAATGCTGCACTCCTTTATCTGTACGCCTTGTCAGTCATGTGTATTGTACCACCTGAGTATTGATTAGTTAAAACATGTTCATGATCGTCCAGGGAAGGTAACTGAGAACAAGCAGACAGACAAACAAGTAGGCATAGACACTGGCAGACAGGCAGGTGTAGATTGAACGATTGTGGCGTCTGGGGCCCCCTTGGTCTCCTTAGTCACACCGATACTTCACAACTTGGTGGTTAATGAACGCACGACAGCCTAGATGTTGTAAGGGCCCTTTGGGAGCGAGTGAACAGTGCCGAGACACACATAGATCATTACAGTCTGAAGAAAATGGCGCTGAGGGGAGTTACAGGAGGATCTGACTGACGCTCAACACTCAATCGAAAGGCAAGACGGATATACAATCAAACAGTTACAAGTTCCATTTAAAATGGAACTCTTATTGGCTGCTGAAGAGGGGGACGGAGTGCTTATGGGAGGGTCCAAAGGGCTATGATGTCGATTCTTAATTCAACATTTAACATTCAGTTACTCCTCTTCTTGTATTGTCAGACCCAGCATAAATCCAGTAAGGCTGCGATGTTTGTTATTGTAGTCATCTTCTAGATATTTAAACTTTTAAAGCCGATGCTATTTCAATGGTTCGACATAAATCTTACCCAGTTTCGGATCCATGTGGATGATTGATCTAGTTATAATTTTCATTTTTATTACCGACAGAAAGAAAATGTAAACCGCTTATCGATGTTCGAATCGCGGTCTCCATTATGAGTGCCCACAGCTCTACCAGCTCATCCAGCCACTACATACACTTTTACTGCTACATGTTTTTTAATGAGACAGATTGTGCGCAGATGTACCTGTACAAGAGCTTGTGAGTCCTTTTGTGTGTGGATTACGCCCATTTCCCATTGGGCACCAGGATATTCCTGCTACGTTTATTGCAATGCGTATAGTAACTATATACATAATCCAGTTTTGTCCTTTTTAGGACACAATTTGTTGTTATTTGAAGCCCCACCCTGGCTTTTGCCAGGGGCCGCAATATAGGCAGGCCATAAATATGGCCAATTGTCTGAACGCGGATTCTGGGACCTCTCCACGGCGATCCTCATCCCCATGGTGGCACTTTGTGTCATCGGGTGTTTATCGCTTGTGTGATGTTCTGGTGGGGTAGAAAGTCAGTCAGTCAGTCAATGCGTATAGCGTTTTTATTGCAGTCTTTCTGTTTTCATTTTTCTGATTTTGCTTCCCACATCTTTGTAGCCCTAATTTACGAAACGAAACAAAACATGTGCCAATCGTACTGTCAGCACATTGACTGCAGTTAGCACAAGGGTCGCTTCTTTTCATACGTCTCTCGAACCTGGAGCCACGATTAAATCCAAACACAAATTATTATTATATTCTCATGTGCTCGCTTAATTGCTTCTGGGAATTCAGTGCTCATTTTACAAAGTAGTATCAGCCCTAGATCTAAACTATACGGAGAAAGAATTCTCAAATTGTACATGATAGAACACAGACCAATGCTTCTGTGAACATAGGCTCACATGGATTTCAACATATCACCACTGTATCAGCCGTGTATTCTCCATCGACCCCGACTCGACTTGAGTTACGTCCTGTAACGTCAACACCCACATGCCACTTTAGTAACACATGTAACGTCAACGCCCACATGCCACGACTTGAATAACACCTGCAACGTCAACACCCACATGCCACTTTAGTAACACCTGTAACGTCAACACCCACATGCCACGACTTGAGTAACACCCTCTAACGTCAACACCCACATGCCACTTTAGTAACACATGTAACGTCAACGCCCACATGCCACGACTTGAGTAACACCCTGTAACGTCAACACCCACATGCCACTTTAGTAACACCTGTAACGTCAACACCCACATGCCACGACTTGAGTGACACCTGTAACGTCAACACCCACATGCCACTTGGACGACATGGCAAGATTACGATTTTAGACACTGTTTCTCCAACATTGATGCCCACAGGCACACCCTGGGGAGCAGTTTCTGTAACCTCAAAACACACAGCTTATAGGTTGAGAAACACTTTCTTCAACCTCGATTCCCACAGACCACAACTTAAGAAACACTTTTTCCAACCACGATACTAACAGACCAGAAAGTGAGAAACACTTTTCTCCGACCTCAATACTCACAGATGACCTTTTGAGAAACACTTTCTCTATCCTCAATACAAACCACATTTTGAGAAACACTTTCTCTTACCCGAATGTACTCATCTGACAACATGCAAGAGACTCTGAAAAATGGGAAAGTTGGATGTGAAGGTTTGAACAACGGATCAACATCATGGCACACGGGTAGTAACCCATAAGTGGTTCGTTCTTTTTCTAAAGTCTAAGTCTAAAGAAGTTCAGCACTGTGCATCTCTAGCACCGGCGAGAATCCTGAAATACTTTGGGTAGATTTGTAACTCCATATTTTTCCCGGGCAGCGCCGATATGCTACTCTTTTCGTTTTCCCACTGCCAATAATTTTTTTTTTAGTACGCAAGAATGCACACGGGCGTCTGATCTTACTACCCAGAGATCAGGGGAAATTACTAGAAGTCCAAGTCGACGTGAAAAAATCCCAGCCCCTACCGAGGATTAAACCCGGAACCTCTAGCACTCGAGGCGGACACCATGCCTCGAGACCACGCAACTTCTCTTTTCTGCAAGATTACCAGACATATAATTGCTTGAGAAACACGTTACAGCCCACAGCCCATGACTTGAGAATCCCTGGTAGATATCACCATATCAATACTTCTGCAATCGCATTGACCTACAAGTTACATAACACAGAAAAATCCAATTTTTGAACTCTGGATACCATTATATTTAAATCTATGTTGAGATTAAATCTGGTAATCTGGTAATCCTAGTTTCAGCATCATAGCAAACGGGTCACCCCATTGTTGCTCCGCTCCTGTGCCAACGAAAAACACTCGTAGCTGACAGTGTCACATCATGCACTCAACTCAGAAGCTGGGTGACGAAACTATATCCTTCCAGTCTACAAATGGAGCAAAAATGCAACGGCCACCGCCTGGCAGAACTGCCACGGCTTAAAAAAAAAAAAAATAAAAATAAAAAGTGGTCGTGCCTAGTGTCCACTGTGACTTGAAGCATTATGTGAGGGGTTAACAAATGGTCACCCCAGCAGTACCCTCACTATTAGCTGGGAAAGGGACTTAGGACATTACATCCACCAGCAGGCGTCGCCCCTACAACGACCTGACTGCCTTCGTTAACGACTGTTCACCCAACAGCCATGCAGTTCTTTGGCACGAAGGAGACACCTTGAACTTGGGTTTCGGAATGCCGACTTCCTACAAAATGTTATTTTGTGTTTTGTTATCACAATCGACGTCACTGCACATTGGGCATACCCATGCGTGCGCAGTCCTCCGAAGCAGCAGCCACTCCAAAGTACTTCTACTAATTGTCCCCATGAGAAGCTGGTTATATTGTCTCCTTTCTCGGCCTCGCAGACGGCAAAGACGTGCTTCACTATGCTTAACTCCCATGTCACGCAATCGTGTTAGTGTCAGGGATTCGATATTATCCACTAGCCCAGTACGTACAGCGTTAACGATATCTGCTCTGTCCATGCTTTTTCCCGCAATCATTAGTGCTGTGCTTGCCAGTTGGTCCGCTCGCTCATTTCCCTTTACGCCCGCATGACCCGGTGTGTAGATCCAGGTTACGGAAGTTAAGTGCGATTTCCGAATGCTTTTCTATCCATTCAGAGCGCATACTGCCTGTTGCTATTTTCTGAAGCATATTCATTGAGTCTGAGACAATTACTGCTTGTGTGGCGGTTTGCTCGGATACCCATGCTAAAGCTCTAGAAGCAGCGGCTATTTCCATGGTCATGCTTGACGTGGTTGTCTGGTAAGCGCCGCTGTCCTCATGTATTGTTTTCCCCCTTCTTTGCGCTGTGTATGCCCATGCTGACCTTGATCCGCGCTTCACGGACCCATCTGTGTAGATGATGATATCTTCTGGGTCTGAATGCTGATCTATCAGTTCCCTTACTCCCGTGTCTATGGCCGCAGGAATCTGATCCCGACAGTACCTTCCTAGTGTGATGACAACCTTAGAGATGCCATGCATGTCTACTGGTGTATTCATCCATTCTTTTCCGTGCCTGATAACGCGTAGGTCACATACCTGCTGGATCAAATTCTCAGCCTTTGCCATCCAAGAGCAGCCTCTTTTGAGACGCGTTCCTTTTGTGTCGTATATAGCTTTGTGCAATGGGTGGTTAGCGTCTGCCGATACCCTCATGTAAGCCTTGACTTGTGCCACTTTGTATCTGCTAGTCATCGTCGGCAAACCCAGGACATAACGCATGGCGTTGCAGGAAGTGTCTTTTGTGCAGCCGAGTATGAGTCTCATGGCCTCATTTTGTACTCGGTCCAGTCTTTCTAGCTGGGTTTTGCTGACAGTGAGGAGGCCAAGACCATAGTCAATGACGCTAAGCACAAGCCCTTGATAGAGAAGGAAAAGTAGGCGTTGTTCAATATCAGCTGCTGCTAGCACCTTGAGTGCTGTCAGACCTTTTCTGGCTCTAAGTATGACGTTGTCTACGTAGCATTTGTATGACAAGCATCTGTCAAATGTCATACCCAGGTATTTCATGGTGTCCGTTCTCTCGATGTCCACACGACATATGCTTACGACTGGCGTTGGTGTATTGACGATGTGAGTATTTAGAGAGAACCATGTTAAGGAGGCTTTGGACGGGTTCACTTGAGCTCTTGATTCCTGGCACCACTAACTAAGTCTGTCTAGTTCGTGTTGTAGTGTGGTTGTAATTTCCTGCCTGTTTTTACCTCGACGGTAAACAAGAATATCATCTGCATACGACAATGTTCTACCTAGACCTACGCGTTGTGCACTAGTGACTCCTGCTGTGTACACATTGAAGAGCACAGGCGACAGTGGTGATCCCTGTGGCAGACCCATTAGGACTCGTTGAGGTTCGGATGCCCATTTACCACATCGAAGCGACACTGTTCTTTCAAAAAACGCTGCTGCGATCCAGTTGACCAACTTTGTCTCTATCTGCATATCCAACAGCAGTCTGATGAGCATGTTGTATTGGACGCTGTTGTACGCATCTTCTAAGTCAATAGCGGCTGCAGCAGTTTCCATTCCCTCCTGGAAACCCTCGTATGTGTCGTAAGCAAATACTGCAGTATTGCACCATGTATCTCTTCCTGGTCGGTAACCACCTAGTGTAGCGGGGAATAGACCACCCGACTCTAATTTTTGGGTTAACGTTCTGGCAACGATTTTTTCCATGAGTTTTCCTACCGTGTTCTGAAGTGTTATGATCCTATAGCCATTTATTCTCGTGTGGTCTTTTCCTGGCTTAGGAACTGGTCTGAGATAGCTGTGGAGCCAGTCATCAGGAATAATGCCAGTTTTCATGGTGTTGTTAAAAATCGTGGATAGTTCATCCATATCTGTCATATCGAGGCTTTTGAAGTCGCTGTATCTAATGCCATCAGGACCTGGAGCTGTGTCTGGACAGGTCTTCAGTGTTGCTCTGATGCAGTCCGTTGAGATGTATACTGTATCATCGTCTTCCTCGATTTCAGCCATTTGGATATCATGTAAATTCTGTTTCATCTGCTCCCTATCTTCCCTGTCTTTCTTTTCCGTCTGCAGGAGAAATCTGTGCAGGATAGCCTCCCCTTTGTCTTTATCCGATTTTAACACCACCCCGTTGTCCATCTTTAGCTCGGGCATAACAGAGGTTTGTTTGCCTCCGTTCATCTTTTGGTGGAGCCGCCAGAATTTTCTGAGAGATTTTTCGTAACCTATTTCTTGGCAAAAATGTTCCCACATTGTTTGCGAGTTGTTTAAAATGTTCAGTGAGTCTGTCTTTTTTGTGTGTGTTTAATGTCTTGTTTCTGAGCCTCGGGAAAATTTGAAGACTTTCTGAATTTCTTCCAGTCTTTGGTGGCATCTCGTTTCTCTATCCAGGCTTCTGCGACTTCAGAAGTCCACCACGGGGGTTGTTGAAAGATAGCTTTCTTCTTTCCCGGTGTTCTGCGTGACCTGTCTCGCAGACGCCCAATTACATCAGGCTGATTTGCAGCATACTGGAAAGAAGTGGCTGGTCTCTGATACCTTGTGCAGATTGTTTTTTTGACCAGAATCCAACATGGAAGGTGGTCGCTTCCATGATGTCCCAGTACGCCCCACTGGCAAAGTGCACTCATACTGGGAGAGACCAGCGTGAGATCAAGGGCACTGTCAGTATCACCTTCTCTGTCGGGGATTCTGGTGGGTCTGCCATCATTCAAGCAGATTAAATCCGTGTCTGTTAGTGCTTCCTCCAGTGCCTCGCCCTGTTTATTGACAGTCAGATTGCCCCATAGACGCCCTTTGGCATTGAAGTCCCCACACATAATGATGTTGGTGGTTATCTGCTCGCATATGTCACTTAAAATTGTCCACTTTTCTTTGTCAACTTTATCATTACAGGCATAGATGTTGATTAGTGTGAAAGGTTTACTTCCGTCTACCTTTACGGCCTGAACCTGAATTTCGTTGTTGTTCCATGCACTCGTGTCTACAACTGAGGATGTTATTCCGCGCCTGACCAGGATCGCTTGGCCTAGGTGTTTGCTGTTGTAGTACGTTTGGAAGCCTGGGACATTCAGAGCTTCTTCTGTATTCAGCCGGGTCTCCTGAAGTGCGATTACATCAGCATCATATATCAGTTTCTCCAAGATTGGGCCTCTCTGTCGAACACTCCTGCAGTTCCAGCAAAGAATGCGGAGATTTCCCTTGCCAAGGCGTTCTGATTTAGATTGGTTTTTGCGTGCACCAGCACGTCTATTGCGCCGTTTTCTACCATGTTGTCCTCTTTTCCTTCTGTAGCGTGTAGATGCTGCTGCATCGGATCTCAGTACGGACGCACGAAATCCGTAGCTCTGGCGAGGATTGAGTTCATCAAAAATGTCTACCATATTTAATTAGTGAGAGTTTATTAACGTCACCTCAGTGGCGCCGTCGTGCTGGGGAAGGGGCCAGAGACGTAACGCCCATAAGCACAGTGTCGCCCCTGTACGACATAACTATGTGTGTGTAGCCTGATGAGATGTCATCGCAAAGAAAGGAGTACTATTTGTAAAAATAGAACTCCAAATGTCTGTAATTATTTCCTCTTCCATTCGCGAACCCGACCTACCACAGCCAGTGTAACCAACGAAGTAACAAGTAAGGAAACCTGATATTCTCGAGTATGCAGCGGTGGAAAACATTGCCGTCATGTGTTTAAATTGGTAAGAGGTTTGATTTGAGCGATGAAAACCGATTCACTACGCAAAGTGTTTGCCTTGAAATAATCTTGGTTGCTAGCGCCGCCATGCCGGAAGTTGTCATTAAATGTGTTCAGGGTTGTTCTGTCGGTCTTGTAAGTGTTAATACTGTTGCAAGTCAACAGTCACACTGCATTTGTTAATAGGCAATGACCTTTGACTTTGTCAACTTTAAAAACTCTGAAAAAAGGGGGGAGGGGAGAGATAAGCTAGAGCTATCTATTTCTTTTGCAAATCTGTGTTGTTTGACATAAACAATGTGATGTGTCACAATCGGAGTAAAACGTCAGAAACAAGCGCAAGACAACGCTTAATGGTCAACTGGGTATATGCCGGGGCTTTCCTGAGGCGGTGGTACTTATCATAAACTGTTATAAAACAAATGCCGGTACTCACCATAAAGTACCTATGACAGTAGCGCTGAAAAAAAAAATACATACCCACAAAATGAGTGCTGGTACTGTGCACCGTTTGGTGCCTCGGAAAGAAACCCGGGTTATTTGGCAGGAACGTTGACACAAGGAAGAGAGAAGGTGTGTTTTTGTTTGAGGGGGGGGGGGGGGGGGGGGGGGGGGACGGAGGGATGGGGTGGAGTGGGCAGGAACGTTGACACAAGGGAGACAGCAGGAGTGTTTTTGTTTGGGGGGGGGGGGGGGAAGAAAAAAAACGGAGGAATGGGGTGGGGTGGGAGGGGGGTCGGTCACTATGAGTTCATGGTGACCGAGCTTCTAGGTTCCGCGCAGCTGGTAAATGATGCAAGTGCTATATTGTAATGTGGTCATTCGCAGCAGTGTTTGTTTATGAGGGTTCTTTTCTTCCAAGGAGCTATAGCGTATATGTTGTAAAGATAGCGTCATTATGGTTAATTTTAAAGGCTATTTTTTAGCGGTTAGGGTAAGGTGACTATAAACAAAGATATGAGGTGCTAGACACAGAGTTATATAGTAAAATATAAAATCGATAAGTAGGTCAAGAGGTAACTGGTGCTACACTTATATAGTACACTTTAAAACAAGCATATGATGTAAGTCCTGTGTTTGATAGACTAATTGGCACTCTATGTGTGATGTGGTCAACAGCACATCAGTCAGTTTTGCTTTTCGCACAATCATTTGCATCCATTTTTACTTTTACCTTTGTTACTAGGGCAATTGTAAAAATTCTCCACAATAGGGATTTGAACTCAAGACCTCTTTGTCGACAGTAAGGGTACCTGTTACCGCGGTGCTATAGTTAGTATTGTGGATGGTGATTTGCAGGTGATACTGAAATTAGAAGATTAAAAGAAAAACAGCATCAAGCTCAAATGCGTTTACATTCCATGCTCTGATAGAGTAATCAGCATATATTTCATGAATTCTTCTTCTTCTGCCTTTCTATCCCCCAATAGAGCATAGTCCCTCAACCAACTCACGCCAAGTCGTTCTATCCTTCGCCATTGCATGGAGCTCTCACCATGTCCTCCCCATCTGTCTAACTTCATTCTCCAGCTCTCTTCTCCATGTGTTTTTTGGCCTTCCTTTATTCCTATGCCCCTGTATGTTCCAATGCATTCCAGGTGCCAATTCTGGAGGTTTTCCTAGCTGAGAGGAGGTACGTCAAAGATCCGGACTCCTTACGGCTTTCTCCACACCGTGTCATAGCTCTTCTATTTGAAGAGCCTTCCCTCATCTTGGTTGGCTGGATTTTACCCGCTTCTCTTTTTGACTTATCCATGGTTGGTTGGTTTTCATGGCTATGGTTTTTACAGGATGAGGTAGCCAACCTCAAGCCCAACCCTACCCTTAGTCGCCTCTTACGACATGCCTGGTAGGGTGCAGTGTCACTATTCTTTGCTTCCCGTGAGGGCCCCGGTGACACACAGGCGATTTCATGAATTAGGGTTGACAAATAAAAAAACACACACACACTAATAAAATGGATAACCCTACTGAATGAAAAGACAAATTATACTGCTGTGCTCTGTGCCTCAGAAGGTAGTGAAAAAGTTTCACAATGCAATCATCGACGTTTACCGGGATTTGATTCTTGCCGTGGGCAGTTTAGGAAAAGTCCGTTTTCATGGCAAGCAGACAGTGGTAAGAGAGTCTCACCGTGAAAGGAATGGAAACCCCAATATGTGATATACCCATATCAGTAGATACACAGCAGCCAGCCTCCATTTTGAGGGCTGCACATTCGTTTTAAAGACAACAATTAGGCCTACTGAAACAACAAAGGGACATTTTATGACCTAAAAAAAAAAAAAGAAACAGAACTCATACAAACGGCATCATTTTAGATATCACTATCATCGTCATTATCATCATCATCATCCTGTTACACTGTCTATATGTTACAGGGATCGAAATCGCTGGTTCAGAAAGTTTCTAAATAAAAAAAAATGTGAATAGCACACCAAGAATTGTTAATGAGAGAGGGGTTTTACAAATGAGGCTACGATTTTAATCTGTTACACTAGACTGGGAAAGGTACGAACGGTTTATCAAAACGTTCTCTCTCTCTCTCTCTCTCTCTCTCTCTCTCTCTCTCTCTCTCTCTCTCTTTCTCACTCGTCTCTCTCTCTCTCTCTCTTTCTCTCCTCTCTCTCTCTCTCTCTCTCTCTCTCTCTCTCTCTCTCTCTCTCTCTCTCTCTCTCTCTCTCTCCACCGCTGTCTTATTTAAGACCCGTCCACCCCCCCCCCCCCAAAAAAAAACCAACAACATTTTATCGAGGCAGTTACCTCCTCCTCGACTATTCCACCGTCCGTTAGAGGGCGGTAGCGTGCACTTTATGGAAACACTGCTCTAGATCAGGGCTGCCGAAATTTAGTACTGTTTGACCACGCCGAGCAAAACTGTACTTTTGGTAGCACGCCTGACGTTTTGGTACATTTGAGTTTTCTCTGTCTTGAACAATATTGAGATTTCTGTAGGATATTAACTGCACCAGTTTGAAGCCGCCATAGCATTTGTGTAACAAAGTGAGCGAAAAAGCAAATGGTACAGCAATGATGTAATAGACAAATAATTTAATTTATGGTCGATTAAAAGAAAAGCCAGTTAAAAAGCTATTTAAAAAAAAAAAAAAAAAAAAAAAGCACTTATACATCAAATTTAAAATGTTAGACCTTTTTAGTGCGTTTTTGTATTTTTTTCACCCGCCCCCTTTTTTTCCCTAACCCCCACGCACAATTTGATATTAACAAAAATAAATTTCGACAGCCCTGATCTTAGCGCTTTTGATTATACACATGTCGTTCTCTGCCTCTCATGCTTCCCTCCTTGCCGGATCCACTCTTAATTCCAAGTTCACACATTCTTACAAATGTTATTAAATCTAACCTCGTATCTTCTGTCAGCATCAGTACGTAAATGGTCTTCAGAATGTCTCCTTCGTCCAACACGAGTGTTCCTGCAGCTATCGCCTTTGTAGCAAAAAGGAATCTCCTTTTTCATTCCCTCACACTCCTGCATGTCCCAGACAGTCAGTGTTGCCATTTTTCTTTGACATAAAAATATACAAAACAGTGTAAAAAAATATCTAAAAAGATCTAAATCTGCGTGGAAAAGATCTAGAAAAAACATCCAAATTGAAAAAGTCAAAAATTACATAGCTTTTGTTATGACTTACCCTACATAATTATGTCCTCACCTTCACTGATGTCTGCCTCACAAGATCCACAGGATAAACTTAGTTTGGATAATGAAGTTGAAGCTTCAGAGCCAAAATGATCCTGGTATGCTATAGCTGTTCAAATGTCTTTATAAGTGGAACAGTAGGCTTATTTCTCTAGTCTCATCAGGCCGAATTTTAATGGCACGATGGCATTGTATTGCTGTTGTCTGACAAATGATTTGGAAAACCAGTAAAGTGTTTCAGCAAAAAGGTATTCCAAATTCCTTGGTAAATATTTAGATAAAGCATGTGATAATGCTAGCTGCAATGAATGACGCATACATTTTATAAGTATTAACGATGGGTTAGCTTCCTTCAACTTGGCATAAACGCCATTGTTTATACCAACCATCACTGAGGCATTATCAGTACCAATTACAGCCAAATTCTTCAAGCCTAACTGTTTGCTGATTAAAAGGTCCTTCAGTTCCTAAACTATACTTTCTACATCACACTTTTCAAATTGAACTAGTCCAAGATTTTTTACAAATCCATCAAATGGTCACAGTTTGAAATTGCACAGTGACAAATTAAAAACAATGCGACTGATACTTCAACTTTTGATGATTCATTTATCAGTATAGTTCTGAAAACAGATGTCAGCGGTGTAATATCTCTAAATTAAACTGCAGTTTTATGCTCTTTTGGTCTCTGCATGACTCTTTGAGTTTTGTATTTTCGCTTTAATTTCACACTTGCAGTACTTACAACAAGCTTTGGTCATATCCCCAGTTTTTTAATTTTGTCATCATGCAACCACTCTTTCCAATTTTTTTTGCTCATACTTTACTTTTGGCATGTTGAAAGTTTTTTTTAAAAATGAAAGCCACATAGGAAGGTGAGCAATTTTTTTCTAAATCACATGAAAAAGAAACGAAAAGTCAGCACAGTGAGGATACGGTTGAAACAAAGTTAGTATAATTTACGCTCGTTTGTATCAATCAGTACCGGGGCTGCCAGATGTTTGTGCGTTGACCCCAGTGAGAGTTTAAAGTTCAAGTAATGGCAGTTGTTACAATGTACGTGCTAGACCAAAACAAAAATATTGTAGTAAATATTTTACACAGTAATTATTAAATTGACAATGAAAGAAAAAAAAATCTATAAAATATCTAACTCCATATGAAAAGTCTAGAAAAATATTTACGATCTAAACGTCAAAAGCAGTATCTAAATGCAATGAAAAAGATCTAAATTGGGATATAAAAGATCCAAAGTGGCAACACTGCAGACAGTATATCCACGTGACTTCCCGAATTGTTGATGTACTTATGTTTAGTATTCCCCCTCCCCCATGCCACATTTGTTGATTTAGAACCTTCTGCTGTACCGACTGAATGTTCAGTATGGAAAAACTAGTGGAGCTGTGATGGTTGTAAAACAGCCTGGTGGTGATGATATAATGGCATTAGTGATGGTGATAACAATAGCATTGTGAAACAGCCTGGTGGTGATGATATAATGGCATTAGTGCTGGTGACAGCAATAGCACAAGTGGAGGTTGTAATAATTTCATTAGTAGTGGTGGGGATTATACTAAAATTAGTTGTGGTAATAATGACATTAGAGGTGGCGCAGTGATGAAAATTGTGGGTTAATGGTGGGTTATGGTAATCAAATAGTAATGTTCACGGTGACATTTATAATGGTAGGTAATTACATGTGTATATAATATTTATACGAGTAGGTCAAATCTTATGTATTTGATATTTTTAAGGGTAAGTGATTATGTACAAAAACCAGAACTTTGAACGAGATACTCTTGCAAGTACAAAGATAACTAAATGCATATCTTACATAATAAAGTATTTTTAACATATCACAATCTCCTTATCTGAGTACTGTACTTTTGTACTACAAAATACTAGGTTAAAGTCTTCTATTGGTTGCATAAACCAGAGAGAAGAAAGCGGCTGATCCCACTCTGTTATTACTTGCCCCAGTAGAGTAGAGATATATTAAATAGTATAGGGACACTGGTATCATAAAAAGGGCTTATCTCGATTCGTTTCTGTTCATATTATTGAGACGAGAGTAACAGATGGAGTAACCTGATTTGACAGGGTCATAAACACTGATTTAAAAACAAAAATAGTTAGCGGTATTTAGATCAAATAGTTTACCTAGTCAGAGATACTCCTATGGTAGGGGGACAATTTGTCAAGTTTTCACCGGGACAGTCGCTTGTTAGGTATGTCCTGGTCATCCGCTGGGTATCCAACAAAAAACCCTTTGTCCCGTTTTATAGAAATCCAGCCTTTAGTTCGCCAACACAAAATACACTTTCAGTTTTTTTGGGTAGACATTAAGTACAGTTTTCAAAGTTTTAGACGCTTTTAAGGACTGGAATGTGTTGATGGAAATATTCATTGTAGCATGTCTTTCAGTGAAGTTAAAAAGCATACAGGTGTATTGTTTTTTGTATTCCTTGAGAGTACCTTGTATCCTTTATTTTTTTTTTTTTGCGAAAGTGGTTAGAGTTTTAATGCCACTGAGGTGCGAGTATTGAACCCTTGAACCCCCCACCCCCTCCTCCCATGACCCATACAAAAGTGGGATTAAAATGATTTGCTTGTGGTGTCCACAGCCAGGGGCTGCTGGGGGTTGGTTCTGCAACGTCCTGTAAAGGATACGCAACTAACCTAACCTAACTTGTAGTGTCCAGTTTTCAACTCAAAATATAAGTGGGAAGTCCTGTTTTCAGCTCAGGATAATAAGGTGACCTGTATCTTTGGAGTATTTGGGTTTTAAGCACCTTTTTAAATGAACTATCAGAATCAGAGATAGATTATTCAGTTTATCTTGGCCTTATTTGAAAAGAAAACTACTGTGTAAGAATAATAGATTGGAATCCGTGTTTCTGTTCATTATCTTTTATTTTTATTTTTAAGATCAAATAAACTATCCTATAAGAATCATAGATGGGCATCTCAGTTTCTGTGCACCTTAATTAGATCAAATAAACTACGCTTTTAGAATAATAGATAGGATTCTCACTTTATGTGCAACTAAATTAGATCAAATAAACTACGCTATAAGAATCACAGATGGGATTCTCATTTTATGTGCAACTTAATTAGATCAAATAAACTATAGTATCAGAAATATAGATGGGCTTCTGAGTTTCTGTGCACCCTAATTAGATCAAATCAATTATTATGTTAGAAACATAGATGTGTTTACTACCTATTTCTGGCTGGGTCAACATGACAGGCAAGGTTAATTCTGGAGAAATATAAAATTCACTTTGGTGCGAATCCGAACCAAAGACGTTCGGGTCGGTAAGCGAGCCTCCAGCTATTAGACTAACGGTTTCTATGGTCGCAAAGTACTAAACAAAAAAAAAATTTCTGATTCATCGATATCATCAAACCAAACTACATCTTTGACTCAGTACGCCTCTCTGTCCCTCTAAATGTCTCTTTGTCACAAAGCAGTCCATTTTCTCCCCAGAAAGTTTGATGCCACTAAACCAGTAGTTAATTCTTCTTAGCGTTCATCGACTGTAAACTGGAAAGCTCTTGTTGTTCGTCCACTTTTGAACTCTGGTCTTGCTCCAGAATTTGAATTTGCGTGCACATCCGTTTTACAGATGAAGCTTATTTCTACACTGACTGTCGGTTTCTTGCCTATAAGGCAGATGCATCCCGACTTCGCCAAAAAAATAAAAACACCCGTAGTTAAGTCCACTTTTGACGACAGGCAGTAGGTCTACCCCCCCCCCCCCACCCTTGCCCCTCCTCCCGGAATCCACAAGTGGAACTTTAAAAAAAAAAAAGCACGGAGTCTCCTGGCCCTTAGTTGACTAAATTGATGACGTCAAGATCATGCAATAATTCCCGTTCTTGCGTACCCGGGGCACTCATAAATACTCTCGCGGGACTGATAACAGAGGCCTGGTTGAATAACGGCCAAAAGTGGTCAAAGTTTGCAGCCGATAACACTGCAGTTATAAAACTGTCTTGATCGTTGACATAAAAATGTGTCGTCTCCCGTGGAAACCCTGTCGGCAAATGGCACGCAACAGTTGGATCAGACATTTATGGGTGGGCCTGGGACATGGAGAGAGCAGACACAGGTTCGGTCCTTATCTCTAGAGAGTCTTATCTTGAGGTTTCAGAATTTGGCAAGCAGGAAAATACAGTATTAAAAAAAAAAAAATAGTTAAGGCAGGGGGTGGGTTGGGGTGTGGGGGGGGGGGGGGGGGGGGGGAGGCGGTCCTTGAGTCTGATAATTTATGACAGCATAGGTAGTGCTATCGAAACGGACTGTGCAGGTAGGAATTTTTCATTTTGCCTGATTGAAAGAAAAAAATCTAAACTATAAGGAGAATATTCTACCATAGTCACGCTTTTGTTGTTCTGTTATCATATATATATATATATATATTAGCTGAGTTGTTATTGTACTCTGGACATGCTCACAGGTGTGTGTGTGTGTGTGTGTGTGTGTGTGTGTGTGTGTGTGTGTGTGTGTGTTATTTAAAGTTCCTTTGACCTTGCTACTATAAGCTGAACCCAACTGAAGACGTTTTCTCCAAGGTAAAGGAATCGACCAAGCGCCTGTTAAGCAACCTGTCGTCCGACTAAGCACAGTTATTGAAAAGAGCATAGGAACCATAACACAGCGTTCATAATCCTGTTGTGTTGTTACATGTCACAAAGGGCTTTCAGTCTGTTCCTCCATTCCGTTCTAGCCTGTGCTTTTAGTTCAACATCATGGATGGAATCCAGTCCAGCAGCTTTGACCTCTCTCATTAACGTTCGTCTCAGGGTTTCTTTTGGGAGTCTGGCCTTCTTAATCCCTTTATTTCCCATTGTAAATTTGGTGATTCTCTGCTGGTCTCTTCTCAGAATGTGTCCAATGTAGCGCCATCATCCCTGTATTATAACTGTTGATACAAGTGCTTACTCATACATTTATCTTATTTCTTCACTTCTTTTGAATTCATTCAATTTTATTTTCATCACTCACCTTTGACATCTGTTTTTCAATGTATTTAACTTTCGTTCCATGTCCTTAGTGGTTCTCTATCCTTCACTTGCAAATGTGTAAAATTCAAATAACATAAATAAGAATTGAAAATACGTAACTTGAGAACGCAGCATGACTGAACAAATTACCTCCCCCACTTGAGAATCAACTTGACTACAGCAGCAGCAAGACTGCTTAAGTTACCTCCCCCACAAGAAGATCAACTTGACTACAGCAGTAGCAGGACTGCACAAATTATCTCCTCCACACGAGGATCAACTTTACTACAGCAGTAGCACGACTGCACAAATTACCTCTCTCACTTGAGAATCAACTTTACTACAGCAGTAGCACGACTGCACAAATTACCTCTTTCACTTGAGAATCAACTTTACTACAGCAGTAGCAGGACTGCACAAATTACCTCCCTCACTTGAGGACCAACTTGACCACAGCAGCAGCAGGACTGTACAAGTTACCTCGCCCACTTGGGGATCAACTTGACCACAGCAGTAGCAGGACTGCACAAATTACCTCCCCCACTTGAGGATCAACTTGACTACACCAGCAGCAGGACTGCACAAATTACCTCCCCCACTTGAGAATCAACTTGACTACACCAGCAGCAGGACTGTACAAGTTACCTCCCTCACTTGAGGATCAACTTGACCACAGCAGCAGCAGGATTGCACAAATGATCTCCACAAGACGATCAACTTGACTACAGCAGCAGCAGCACTGCACAAATTATCTCCTCCACACGAGGATCAACTTGACTACAGCAGCAGCAGCACTGCACAAATTATCTCCCCCTTTTGAGGATCAACTTGACTACAGCAGTAGCAGGACTGCACAAATTATCTCCCCCACACGAGGATCAACTTGACTACAGCAGTAGGAGCAGCAGCAGCAGCAGGACAGCCTGTCGTAAGTCTAATTCTGCTGTCACTGGTTCTCTTGTAAATTGCTTATTTTCTTTATCAAAATGCACTACTGTGTTGGTTAAGAAATGTTAATTGTTGAAATGTAGAAAATAAACAGTGTTAATTGCTAAAATGAACTGTGCCAACCTAGCTTGTAAAAGTGTCCTAGTTGGCTTGAAAATTGTCCAGTTTAGTGTGAAAGAGATCCTATTGGTTAGAAAATTTCCCAGCTTGGTAAATCTAATGTAGTTTAAAAATCGTCCAGTTTTGTTTGAAAAGAGTGAAAATTGTATATATATATATTTATATATATATATATATATATATATATATATTATATATATATATATATATATATATATATATATATATATACATGTGTTGCTTCATACAACTTGCCCATTCAAGTTGATCTCTTCCTATAGCCTGTGGCCTTTTACACTTTGATTTTGATATCTACTGCCGCTGCAAATATTGCTGCTCCTGTTACTGCTGCAGCTGCTACTGCTACTACTACTGATGTTACTGCTGCCGTTGCTGCTGCTACTACTACAACGTCTACTACTACTATTACTACTGCTGCTGCTATTACTGCTGCTGCTACTACAACTGCCACTACTTCTATTGCCATTGTAACTACCGTTGCTACAGCTGCTGCTGCAGTTACTGTTGACACTACGACTGTCACCATGACTGCTTCTACTGCTACAACAACAACTTTTTCTACCTCTATTACAACAACTACTAGAACTGCTTTTATTTTGGATACACAACGGTTTCACATAATGATTCACAACTAAAACACATTCTTTCTCGCCTACCCTTTTACACATGGGAGCAGAGGAAGACGCTGATCCCACCAACTCTGTAACTTCATAGACGTAATTACACCAGGCAAATTGTACCTAGCCAAGGACAGATACAAGGAGTGTCTTAGATGAAACTAATCAGAGAAATAGTTCTGTTACTGACGACGCGCAAAAATCCGGTGTCTAGGCAACATGTAACTCTTCAGTGTAGGGGGTTGGGAATACAGGTATTAGGTAAATCCAGAGTGCTGGTGTGTGAGTGTGTGTGTGTGTGTGTGTGTGTGTGTGTGTGTGTGTGCGTGCGCGCCAGTGTGTGTGTGTGTCTGTGAGTGCGGGGTGTCCTGATTTTCTAGGTTGGGGCTCAATGGACCTAAACCTCTTAATAATAATAATAATAATAATAGTAATAATAATAATAATAATAATAATAATAATAATAATAATAATAATAATAATGTGCTAAATAGTAAATACATATAATATATTTGAACCAATATATGTAAATACAATCTTGAGAAAAATAGCAACTTTCAAACATAGGGGGTTGGTAACTTAGGCCTCTTACATTTGGGGGGGGGGGGGGGAGGCTTTCTTAAGCCCCTCTAAAGATTGGGGGGGGGGGGGGCTCAAAATGTATAACCCTCTCTGTTTTGGCTCTCCTGGTGCTGTGTCTTGTATTGTCAAGATTTCAATTACCCACTAAGTAAGAGTTTACGGAATATCATAATAAATTTAGCTGAAGTGTCCTCATAATTTAGAATAGTTAAAAAACAGTTTAGCCAGTTCTGCAGTGGCTGTCAAAGAGGACATTACACCTGTCATGATTTGAACACACCAGAACAGGCTAGTTCCTGCACCTCTGATTACTAAGCAATTTACCAGGTAAAGACAAAAGTTAAATCGCTTTCTATATAACTATACCTCTACCACCACCACCTCTACCAACACCACCAGTCAATGCCATAACCAACTGAAGAACAACGTGACATACCAGTCTCTTATCAACAGAAGAAGAGAATGATCAAATCAATCAGAATGCCACCGAAACTGGCACAAGATGATTACCATATTATGGACAGACCAGAGCAAGTTATTATCCTTCGCCTTAGAACAGGGCACAATAGACTTCGCTCCCACATGTACAACAAATTTAAGATTGGCTAATCGGCCATGTGTACTTGTGGACTGGCACCTGAAACAACAGATCACATCCTTCAAGACTGTCCCATATTCAACGCTTTCAGGCAAAACATTTGGCCAAAAGAGACACTTGTGGAAGTCAAACTTTACGGGCCGCTTAGTGAATTACAAAAGACAGTGAAATTCATACAAGAGACGGCTTTGCAGATATAGACAATTTATTTCATGCGAACGAAAGAAGAAGAAATGCCATAACAACAACCACCTACTAAACTACAAATACTTCTTCTTCTTCTTCTTCTTCTTCTTCTTCTTCTTCTTCTCCTCCTCCTCCTCCTCCTTCTCCTCCTTCTGCTTCTTCTTCCTCATCTTCTTCTTCGTTCACCACCTAAAATGGAGGTTTACGTGTTGTGTTGCAGTTTTCAGCTAGGTTGCGATATCTGTTTCTTTCGGCAGAGCATATTCGATTCATGACCTGTTTATTAATTACTGGTCGTATCTGTCACGTGATTTGAATACTTGGCTTTCAAACTTTGTTTAAGAAAGATAAATGCTGTATTCAGTGAAGATACATTTCTGTAGCCTTGAAATCAAATTTGATTTGCCAGGAATGTGAGTTGGTTGACAGACTTGCAAACGATGGAACAAAGGATAAACAAGACACCCTTTCATTGTCACAGCCAGAAATCAAATCACTAATCTTTTTTTTTTGTTGTTTGTTTGTTTGTTTGTTTTAGTATCCAGAAGCCATGAGTTGTTAACCCTTAGGCTCGGTATTATGGATATCGCAACCTTTCGGCCTTGATTCCATTTTAAATACCGTAAATCTGGGAGAAATGTGGCTTTTCTGCCCACCCCCGGGAGTGAACCCGGACCACAAGGAGTTCGTCACCCGCTCACCGCGAAATCCGGTTTAGCCAACTTCGCTAGAGAGACGGGCAATCTTTTTTTTAAGTATCCAGTATCCATGAGTTGTTAACCCTTTGGCTCAGTACTGTAGATATCGCAACTCTTCGGCTTTGATTCCATGATAGATACTGTAAATCTAGGAGAAATGTGGCTTTTCTGCCTACCCTCGGGCGTGAACCCGGACCAAAAGGAGTTCGTCATCCAGTCGCCGCTCAGTCAGGTTTAACCAACTGCGCTAGCGAGCTAGGCAATCGCTTATCAAGAGAAAATGCAAGGAATTGTGGAGAGAACAAACCAACAGTGAACGTCCACAAGACCCCTATCAACAGACCTAACAGATGACTACATTCAACAATGTGCTGTCTTAAAACAGCTCAATTGAGTGGATGATGGTGGGTCACACAAAGCACTAACTGCCTATTTCCAGGGACAGTCCTGCGGGATTTTGAAAGAGACAGCATAATGATTTATTTAAAAACAATGATTTTTCTTTAACAATGATTGCTTCTAACACAGTGACTGGTTCCAATGCAATTATTGATGTCAATAGAATGATTGGTTGCAATAGGAAGATTGAGTCTGTTGCAACTACTGATTTTAATAAAATGATTAATTTTAACACAATTATTGATGTCAATACAATGGTTGTTTGCAAATACAATGTATAAGTCTACTATAATGATTAACGCTAACACAATAATTGCTTCTAACACAATAACTTACTTTAAAACAATTACTGAGTTTTCACACAATGATTGATTCGAACACAATGAACCGCTCTGGCACATTGACCGATCATTTCACAATGTTTGTTTTCAACACACTGTTTGATCCCAATGCCGTGACTGATAACAATAAAATTAATGTTTGCAATACGAAAATTGAGACTAATGCAATGATGGATACCATCAAAACGATTAATTCTAATAAAATAGTTATTTCTTACAAAATGATTGATTCTAATACAATGATTGATGTCATACAATGATTGTTTGCAATACAATGATTGTGTATCCTGCAAAGATTGTTTCCAACACACTGATTGCTTCTAACAAAACGACTGATTTTAACACAAAAAATTGATTCTAACACAATGAACGGTTCTGGCACAATAACTGATTATTTCACAATGATTGATTCTAATACAATGATTGATTTTAATACACTAACTTATTTTTTTACACTAGGACTTATTGAAGATAAAATCCAGTCCAAGTGTAAATGCTAGCAAATTATCACTTTCTACTGAAAAATTGCCTGTCATTGTGACTTGAACGTGTTTAGATTTATCGATTTGCACAATCGTTCCCGACAAAAAGTGTAACAATATGGAGAGTTGAAAGCTGTAACTTTGACCCCACCACAACCTGGAGAGCTGGCGCACTTGAAGGGAAAAGTTGCAGCAGACTCTGATTGGGCGGCCGTATATAAACTCAGTCTTTGGTAGACAAGGGCGCATAACCACAGACCGAGAAATCAGACATAAAGCCCGAATCTAATATATGTGATCACGCGTGGTGTAGGAATATGGTGTTCATTCATTAACTTGCAAGGTAAGTCTAGGAAGATTCTCACGGAAGCTAGTCGTCTTTGCAAAGTTTTACAACTGTTCATTAACAAATTCCCACTGAACGCTGACTGGCCTATGAAAATATGAACTTAGTATTTTGTACTGACGTGTCAATGACATGAAATTAACCATCTACTTCTTATTTTTAACTTTAAAATTCTTATTTTTTTCGCGTTAATAGTGATGATCTTTTGTAATATGTATTTGTTGTTGTCGTTGTCATCGTTATTATTATTATAATTTTACCGCTTGGGGTGTTGGTAGTCATGTGTTTCCTCAGTCTTCTGTCTCTTGTACCTTTTTCAATCATTTTTGGACACAAATGAGCGTACGTGCCAAATTGTCCAACATCTCTCTCTCTCTCTCTCTCTCTC